>JAVQKC010050370.1:0-19814 GCA_036025475.1 Philypnodon macrostomus | reverse complement strand
ACACTGACAGAGGGGGTGGCTGCCAGTCTGCGCCTGCAGCCCCTCCAACCACCACCACATTCATTAATTCATTCATTCATTCATAGGCAATGTTCATTTTGCTCCAGTCTTTGAATATTTGATTGTTTATTTTATTATGACTACTTATGGTTTTATGTTATATTGTATTTTGGTTTGCCTAGACAACTATGAATTACTTTTTACATAACATAAACCCTTAACTATTTGCATCTGAAAAGTAAGTAACTAATATACAAAATTATTTGCTCATATTGCCTAAGCCTAACTCAATAAGTTCAACGTTTACCTGTTTAAAATACTTGAGTGAGAACTGGTACATGGGATCGATTTCCGAGAGACTGGCGACAACAAAATATAAAACGGAACCTCGGGTGGCCACAAGTCGGTAGCACTCTCTTGCTGTATTAATCATGTGCTCTGTGGCCTCTGCTTCCTCCAGGCGATGTTTTATAGCCTCTGAAGTCACCTGGGAAATATGATACCAACAGTCAAACAGAATGGTAATTTGCAGTTGATGACAGATACATAAGTCTATCTTAACAAGCTTTTACCTTCGACTCCTGCAGTGTCTGAACAAGCTCCTCATTATCAAGTATATTGCCTTCAGATGTGAAAAGGAGCTTCAGAATACGATCCTCAATGTCTTTTAACTGACTGCGGTCTTTGTTGATGCTAACTATCAACTCATTCCTCTGCTCCTCAAGATGGGGGCTCTCCAGGCGTACGACATCACTGAAAATTACATTCGGAGCTTAAATTTTTTTTGTTTTCATGGTACAGATAATATAGATCTATGTGGTACATACCTTAGAAGTTGATCTTCTAAGCCAGACTTAGTCACTGTAAAGTTAATAATAGTGACTTTGATACACACCTGAAAAACAACAGAACACATATCATTCAACAAATTGTTACATACTTAATTTTCAGTACTTTTTTTTTTTTTTTTTTTTATCAAACATTTTTAGCTGATTTTTTGTAGTGTGTCTTACCTCAGGTAGATAATGTGGGTTGGCCATTTTAGTAGTCATGTAAAATCTAAAGTTTTTATTATAGTCAATATCTGAATCTCCTAGTCGGATCAGTGTTTGTCCACCTGATACAAAAGTCTGTTTCAGCAGAACGGGCTCCAGCACCGGGTCTAGGCTCTCCTTAAGCTGAACACAAATTTACAAAGACTCAATAATGCTGATTACCAACTTTCTAAATGCATTAGTATGAATAGGGTCAATTCTCACCTCCTCCAACAGGACAGGCAGACCTAGGCGGATGGCATTTTCTAAGGTACGAAGGAAACTAGGGTCTGTTAATTTAATAACCTTTAAACCATTTTTGCCTTCTTTAGAGCGAATCCACCGGTTGGCCTTGAAGTGAAAAAAATGCATGTTAGGCAGTGTAAAGTTGACATTGAAAAACTACTGTGCCATGGATGAACTACAGTTATGTACAGTGAGTGAGATGAGTTCACCTGGTCCTGTGGATCTATCATGAGAGGCCAGCGCCGGCCCTGTGTCACCAGAATGGCATTTTCTGTTGAGACTGTGTCCCGAGGCAAACCTTCTGTGTTCCACTGACGAATGACATACGGGTCCCCCAAAATCTTCATGAGGCTAAAGCTGGAACTGATGGGAATGTTCAACTCTTGGCATTGTTTTATCCACTGGTCAATTAGCTAAGAAGAAAAGAAGTGAGTTCAGACCTGCTAAAAATACATCAGTTCAATACTATACCAGCTTATTCTTTGGACTTAAATATGATCAGGCCAGACGAGTAGCAGTAATGTGACAGGACACTCACCAGATGTCTATAGTGGGATGTAAAAGCTCCATAATAAGCCACACATGCAGCGGCAATAAAGACATTGCCGACTATGTTGATAATCTCCTGCTCAAACTGGCCAACACTCTGCTCCCAGCGAACCTGCTCATCACCTAGAGCAGATGTCAGCTTCCCTGCTCTGGTCAACCGCGTCTGTGTGAGAGCCATGGTGTTTACTGCGGGCAAATAAACAAAGAGATAAAAATGAAAGGCTCACAACACACTGTCCATTTTGACATAATGTGAAAGTTCTTACACAAATCCTCCTTTTCTCGCTCACTGCTCTCGAACTGCTCTTGTAGGAGACGGATCTTATTTTCTACTTCCATTAGCTTTTGCTGCTTCTCCCTAAGGGTTTCCATAGTAATGTTCAGCTCTTCCTATATGCATTGGATTTAAATTACAACATTACATAAAGATTGATCAATATTTTGTCACATGTACAGTCTATCAAGGTCTTTCTATTGAACTATAAGAATGTGAGTAAAACATACAGAACATCTGAATTACATTGGACAACTAATTGTGTTTACCTGTGCTTTAGCCAGTTTTTCTCTTTTAGGGCCAACTTCTTTGAGGACTCTGGTATAAAGATCCATTGCTCTGACCCACATGCACATAGATTTGCAGGCTTTGGATACTTTCTCTACCTAGTAGGTATATAGAAGCAAGATTATAATAACCATTAAACTTTGCAATACTGTGTTATTTATATTGTTGTTTTTCATTACTTCCAGTCAGACCTTTTCAGGAACAAAATCTGGATTGCTGACGTATTTCTCTAATTTTTGCAGAATCCGTGGCTTGATATTGTCTTTGTCATAGTCTGTCAGACGCTTGAGGAAATTTGCATCTCCCAGTAATTGCTTAGCACTTGGCCAATCTGGTCTGCAGATAGAAATAAAAAAACATGACGATACATAAAATTAAAAAAAATCTGTTTCATGTTTTTTTGTTTTTTTGTAAGGCTTGGGTGGCATTTAACATATCCGGGACACAAACATTATTCATGCAAATGATATCGTTTTTTGACCCTGACTGGATCTCCAGCACTGCACGGGGACTGAGTGATTAAAATAAAGGTGACAGGGGGATGTGCGCCAAGTCATGAGATGGTATGGTAATCAGGATGCTGACTATACAGTATAATGTTGGATAAAAAAAAAAACTGGTATGGGCTTGCATGAAAGCACAACTACTGAACTACTATAAAAGTTTGACATCTGAAGCAGCAAACTCACTTGGAGTTGAGTAGGATGCAGACTGCCTCCATGACTTTCATGACCAGATCGGGGGGTTTGGTGAACACCTTGATCTCAGAGATGTCAGCCTTGTCCAGTGAGTTCAGAGCCTGATTGGCACCTTGCAGAGCGGGGAGAGCCTCATTTAGGTCTCTCTGGGCATCATCAGCCATGGCCTGGGTTCCTTCAGCCTGAGACTTGGCTAGAGCCTCATCTTCTTTCACTACTTTACCTACCTGTCAACATCGATGAAGGTATTAATTAAAAAAACTAAACAAAAAAAAGACCAGACTATTCCTTAAATTAAAAATTTCAAAATTATAAAATAATCACAAACACAGAGGCCAGAGGACTTACATAACAACATAGACTTTTGGTGTTTTGTCAACAACTATATATCAATAGGAAATATAGCAGTGACATATTTACATCTTAAGCATTCATATGATATGTTAATTTT
Organism: Philypnodon macrostomus; assembly: GCA_036025475.1. Classification (NCBI taxonomy): domain Eukaryota; kingdom Metazoa; phylum Chordata; class Actinopteri; order Gobiiformes; family Eleotridae; genus Philypnodon; species Philypnodon macrostomus. The sequence continues at coordinate 16,274 of JAVQKC010050370.1, read as the reverse complement.
GCCCAGATGTCACTTATGCTCATAAGATTCCCAGCCCTTTTACTGTATATCATGAGAGACAAAGGAAATAAAACTTTGTGAAGAAGCATCACTGTAAAGCTCAGCAAAAGTATAACTGAACTTACCTCATCGGCTTTCTCCTGATCAACAAACAGCTTCTTCATCAGAGCCTCAACATCAATAGATTTTTGTTTCAGAACTGGCTCCAGAGCAGACAGATCCACTTTCATTTTGTCCACCAACACATTGGTCTCTAGCAGCTTAGTCAGACCATTCTTCACACGGTCCCTTGCCTTTCAATGACATGATATACTGTATGTAAGGAGAAAGATACAGTAGTGTACATTGTTGGGAAAATACTTACAATGATTAACTGTTGTTTCTTTGTCCCTAACATGGACAAGTATAGGTTGATCAGCTCCAGGTAGGACGTAGGTGTGGTGTAATACCTGCGTCTGAGCTCAGAATAGTACCGCTCAGCCATGTTTGTAACACTGACATGAATCTCCACACACATGGTTGAAAAGCTCTCTTTCAGATGGTCACTGCCAAAGTCAACATTCTGGAAAAAGGCCTTAGAGACTGAGAGCAGTGCCTCACAAGGCCACTGGGAAGAAAAAACATTAATGGTTATAGCAAATCTACTCTAACTTAATACCTGTATGTTGAAATTACAATGTCTCTTGGCACAAATCTATGTAAAATATGCAAAAAGATTTTCTCATACCTGTACAAACCAGTCAATAGTGCAGCAGTTGACCAGAGAAGGAAACATCCGACATCGAGACCTGAAGGCATCACCTACAGGGCTCATGCAGAGCACGATATGTAGCTTCTCCCGAACACGAGAGATAAAATATTGGAAGACCTAAAGCCACGAATAAAGAAATACACATTTAAAGAAATACACAAATACAATTATAGTATAGTGTATATTTACTCAATTTCTAGGGGTAGATTATATTTGAGTTAACAAAGGGGTTATATATGCCAAATGTTATGTAGTGATAACAGCTAATTATGGGACAAAGAAAGACTTGTGTTCATGTTATGTTCTAATTAACTAGGTATGTCCAGAGCTAATCTGTTTTACAAATTACACATTACTAATATAATGTTTCAAACTATATGCTTTGATGTGACTTTGTGCATTTACCTCATCTCTGTTCTCTTCACTTATTCCAGCCTTTTTTGCTTTTGGTCGAGTGGCCGCTAAGACTTGTTCCAGCTCATCCTTCTCAAAAAGATTTGGCACTTCACCTGAATTTAGCATGTTGTTGATATCTTCTAAGAACTCTTCAACCACAATCTAAAATGATTGTTAAGTGATTAGCAGAACATGGAAATACTTTTACTATCCTTCGAAAGTGGTGCATCTGTACCTGAGTATCAGTAAAGAGAAACACCATATCTTTGCCTTCCACGCCAGCCAATTTATAAAGCCTCCTCAAGTCTTCGTGGAAGCTGTCATAGTTGTAACCTCGACTCAGCTCAATCTCAAAGCATCGATACCTGAACATATGAGCCGCTAGTCGTGTTAGAGACTGCTTTCCTGTGCCTCCCACTCCCACCAGCAGGGCGTTTCCTCTTTCTTGGCGAATCACACGGGCAATTCTGAAAAGCAAGCAGGCAACATGTATTACAATTGGCCCAGGCTACTTGGGGGGACCTCACAAGACTGTAAATGTAGTCACTCATCTTCTACTTTTTCAAATTTAGGGGTGACTGGAGCCTATTTTAACAAGTGCAGACCTTAGGCAGGGTTCACCCTTGACGGTTTTCAGATTCTCCTAACACATGCATTTCTTTGGATGGTGGGAGGAAGATGGAGTGCCCACAATTAACCCATAATAACACAGAGAGGACATGCAGACACCACCCAGAAACACTGTAAAGAATAAAACCCACAACCTCATCGCTGGAATTAAAGAGTGCAAATAATTTACTCTTGAAGTAAAAGACCAGACACACCTGGAAACATGTTCAACAGCATCTTGGAAGAAAACCAGCTTGGTCTCTTTGGAGAAGGTCAGATTGTAATCATCAAGGTAGTCCCGCAGGACAGCCTGGATCTTATCCATGTCTTTGAGATCCTCATAACACCTCTCTTCTTTCTCTGCACCCATCTATCAAGTTGAGGGAAAAGACACAATAATAAATCAAACTTTCTGTAAATGTTCATGAAGTCGGAATATTCTTACCTTCATAAAGTCTCCAAAAATAATTGGATGTGTCACAAAGTTTTTAGGTTCAAAAGTAATGTCAAAATATCTGCCTGGAGAAAAGGAGGCAAAATATTAAGATGAGAAAAATGTAGGTTTGCATAATACGGATAATTCATAATTATAAAATATAAATATATAATTAATTAATTTACTTTACTTTACTTACTTGCCATTTCGCAGATCATAGTGTTGAAGTAAGTCTTATCCTGGTTGTTGATGAGACGGTCATGAAACACTCGCTGGCATTCATGACAGAAAAGTCGAAAAATCTGATTCTTGGTTCTTACTTGGTCTGGATCACATTGTAGTATACCTGTTTATAAGATGAAGTACATTTTACTCTCCAGGATGCCTTTTTTAATTCACCAGTGTACCACTTAACAGTAATACAACGTAATGTGTTTGCAATTCCTGTGTGCCTCTAAATGTGTGTCTTTGAAGAAGTTTGAGCTTTACTGTGTATCTCTCACCTTGAACACACTTTGAGAGGTCCCTGAGATTGAAGACATAGTGGGACTTTGCAGGAGTGGGAAGCAGGTCTACGCTCAAACGATTGTAAATCTCCACAGCTGCATCCACAATCTGAGAGGAACAGGACTTCACTTCCTCCGAGAACTCACCGAGGAAACCATTTAGGATAGCCTGGAGCAAAGTTTAGCGGTAAGAGAAGGATCAGAGAAAGTGTGTGGTATAGTCTGACTAAAATATAGATTAGAACCTAAAAAGGTGTGACAGCTCAATTTATCTTGTAGCAATGTGTGGAAGACAAATGCATAGTTTTCTTCTGACCTTGAAGATTTGTTTGAGGCATTGCTCTGATGGCGTCGGCAAACACAGCATACTGAAGTGGCGAATGAATCTGGGAGTTACTGGGTTGCGGCCGCCTCCTGGAGGTGCACACGCTGCTGCAATAGTCATGTCCTTGTAAAACAAAAAGAAGAGATTAGAAAAAATACAGCAACTACAGATGGCAAATAAAATCATGCTACACTCCAACAACTTTTTGAAATGTAACTAATGTAAAAATAGAAATAGACAAAGATGGACAGTGTGATTAAATAGTCTTTATTATACCTGGATCTCCTTCCAAAAGAACTTGCCTCTGTCGTAGAAACCAGAAAAGTCTTGGAACTGACGGAGGAGTTCAATGGGGGGCTGAGAGCCATAACTGTCCTGCTTGGGCATGTTCAGGTCGTCAACAAACACCACAAGCTTCTTATTACTAGGGGCACCTATAAAAGACAAGAGTAACATTTGGCAGTACTACTGGCAATTAAACAGGACCCTAAAATAAGCCTATAATATTTGAAATTTACCAAGAATATTAATTCTCTTCTTTTCCAGTTTGGACTCAATGATTTCTTGTGTGCGTGCAGAGGAGGTCTGAGCAGAAAAGTTGATAAAGACTGGAAGGTATCCAGCCTTTTCTTGAATTCTGTTTAGTAGATCTCGAGCTACAACTGACTATAAGGAAAAGAACATAACTCATGTGAGTGAGCAGGTGCTATGCATCCAGATGCGGTACACTCAGTTGACTTACCTTTCCCACTCCTGTGTCACCAGTGAACAGTACAGAGCGTTTCCCAGAAAGCAGCTTCTCCATCAAGTAGCTGTATCTGACGGTGTCTGTGGTTGGGACGAGCATCTCAAAGAATGGCTGCTCACTGTTGTATTTAAAAGAAGGGATAATCTTGTCCCATGGTTGTAGACGTATGATCTTAAAGTTCATGTGCACATTCCAAAGGACCATAAACTCTGGAATCTGCAATTTATGTAAAATCATAAACATGAGCATAGAAGTACATAAGTAAAATCAAATTACACAAACTGATGTGTATACCTCTGCATCACTGTTGCCCTCAAATTGTCTTTTAATAAAGGCATCGAAACTTTCCCAGTAAGAACTGGTGAGATTGCCCCCAACAGCCCATACATAACAGAAGATAAAGGTCTGGCAAATAACCCTGTTGAGGTCACGGGAATCCTAAAAACAAAAAGACAAATGCAGGGCTAAAGCTAAAAACAATTATTTACAATATGGAATATTACATGTTAAATACCTATAACAACAACATATAATTGAGCTCAAACTACAAAAATGTATTTATTTTTTTTACCAATTTGAAATCAGGTCCTTCTGGGCCCAGTAGCAATATTTCGAGCAAAGAACAAAGAGTGGTGACTTTACTGATGTCCACTTGCCGAATTGCTTGCACACAATTCTTTGAGACAAACTGAAGCCCCTTCTCCACATAGTTTTCAAACAACCTCAGGAGATATTTGCTGATTGTTTCTGGGAACTGAGAAAAATGAAAGAAAAAGTGATAAACAGAGAAAGCAGCACAACTGACACTTTTATTAAGTGTACTATGACGTAATGTGCTGGTTTGCAAATGCTTTTCCATTCACCAGGAGAGGCCTATTTAGGCCCAGTGTCTCATACAAGGAGCACAATGGTGGAAGACAATAAACCAGATTTACCTAACTAAATCACATATACTATATTTTTTCAGTGATACAATTAAAACAACCTTGTCTGCAAGAGCAGTGATCCATGTCTGGACATAGGGCATCCATTTGAGCTCATCTGGATCAATATAAACCATTCCACATCGACTGACTGTAGCTGGAGATGCCACAGCCAGGTCTTGAACCTGCATGTCCAAAAACAGGTACAAATTATTTAACAAAACAAATGAAAATTTCCCTATAGAAACTCAGATTTATGCCTACCTCAAACACCATATGAATTGATGGTGTGAGCTTGATACGTTCACTATTTGCGAGACAGAGCATCTTATTGTCATCCAGCACAGTGTTCATGTTCTCAATCCACAGGGCATCCACCGGGCCATCACATATGACCCATTTGTGATCTTCGGTCGTGTCACTAACAGCATCACGGACACTTAATGCCATCAGTCCGTCAGTCCACTCTAGAGTCAAATTGTTCACCTAAAAGCAAATAAAAAATAGTAAGAAGTATTCCAAATATAACAAAATATTTCTTTTGTTACTGGTTACAGTTTTCATTACCTCTCCATATAACTCTCCCATACTAACAGACTTGGGGTTGAGGACATATGTCTTGACCAGCTGGTAGAAAGGATTGCTATCTTTGTGCTCAGAGTTATGAAGGGCCTCCAATGTGTCAGCCAGAATGGTGTAGACAGTGGTTTTACCCCCTCCGGTCGGCCCAACCAACATAACACCATGTCGAACTAACATGGTCTCATAAAGCTGGATTACCTGTCAATATTTCAAACGTTTATGGAACATATTTAACAAAAATACACCATTCTGTTTTTTTACCTTCTTTGTCATGGTAGGCAGGGGCTGGAGGTTACGTTTAACTAGAGACTCTAGAATTGTGGAGTGCAGCACACCATAGTCATGTTCAGGGATGGACACTCCAGGAAACAGGTCAGATAGGATCCCACTATATTAATATGAATACCAATACAAGAGTTATTAAGTAAAATTTTCAAATAAAAAAAGCAAAAAATGCTACTGAAGTGGCCAAAGTCCGTACCCAAACAAAAGAGCATCATCTATAAGAAACTTTGGTAGGTTTGAATCTCGTAAAGCTCGAATGAGTACCACATCTTCACTAAGGTGGGGGTTGCTCCTCTTCAGAGACCTATAAAAAAACATTGAAGCAATAAGACTACACTGTTACAAAGAATCAGGTTCTAAATCTCAGTTAATACAAAAGACAGTGCTCGTGTGACTGTTTATCTAAACTCATAAGATAAATGAACAGAAAATCTAAAAGTAGAAATGTTATAATCAACTTAATGGGTTGATTTACTGACACAATTTAATTGGAAAAAAAGTCTTCTGTGAGCTTAGTATGGGATAAGCACCCTCAAAGGAGCAATACTGTGCAAAGACAGACAATGCATCACAAGTCAATTACAGCACCCAGCGCCTTAGCTAATAACCAACATCTGTGAGCATGTGGTGGAATAGCATCGATTTAAATCTATTTACACACCTACACAACAAAGAACAATTGGGTTTTGTTAACTTCAGAATTGCTTACTCCTTTTTGGTACAGCTGTTCTTTTGTCTTACACATCTTTGAGTATCAGACTATTAAACATTGTATGTAACTGGCTGAAGTCAATACTGATTTAGTGACGAGAACCACTAGTACCACTGCATAATGCTAATGTTTTGTTATACAGCTAGAACTCTGTATCTACAAGTAAAAGTATGTGTGTATGAGTGTTCCTCTGACCCGGCCATCACCAGCACTGACTTGACCGCTCTCATGCCAAAATCATAGTGGTCCTGTTGTGACAGCTGCTCTGAGCATAGTTTATACATCTGGGTCATCTTCCTCGCCAGTGTCTTACTCGATTCAAATCCTTCCGAGTACAAAATCACCTGAAGCAAGACATGATTCAGAGAGGACAGAACAGAGACAATTGTAAAAAGAAGCAGAAAACAATGCATTATTATACCAAAGATTAAATATAATATACCTCTGCTATAAGGGCATAATTTGGGACCATCATTGCAATAGGTCTGAAGAGGGCCTTGAGATTGTCAGGAAGTTCTGTTCTTCCAGCGTAGCCTGGATTCATGGTAATGAATGCAGCACAGGTCATCACTAGTTTGATCTCTCTGCCCTCAAATCGAAACCTGGATAGCTGCAGATTTTGTCAAATTTGAATTACATAAGACACACAAAGTCACAACCTTTGTAAAAAAAAAAAAAATGGACGATAACACATCTAAATATAAAATCTCTGTCCAATTTATGACGCTCAAGCAACCCTTAAAATGTAAAAGACAACTGACAAAGAAGAAACATACCTTAGCAGCTTTAGCATTTCGGATGGTGATGAGTTGTTGAGCAATAACAGACAACACTTCAATGTCAATGCGGTTAAACTCATCAAAACAGCACCAAGCTCCAGACTGAGCAAGCCCACTAAAGAAGCGACCCATCATCTGAAAGACAAAAGAGACTGTAAGTAAGATAAATGAAAGACTAAAGATTATTTATTTTGCATCAACTCAATTTAAAGAATTCAATTTAATCAATTTATGAGAAAATACATCTCATATTATCATGATATAGGGGAATAATTCTTAAGAACATACACGTTTAACTTTACTGCACTTTGTTTGCTTTTGCAAGAGTGCCATCTATTGGTGAAATTGGGTAGCTACAGTCTTACTTAAAATTATATGTACATAGCTATGAAGGGGAGAAGAGACATAAAATAAATAAATTATATAAAGTAATGCAGATTTTTCCACAAATCTGCTTGGTCTGACCTTGTAGTCTAGTCCGTCTGAACAGTTGAAGACTACACACTGTATGGCTAAAGCCTTGGCCAGGTCTTTGGTGGTTTCAGTTTTTCCTGTCCCGGCCGGCCCTGCAGGAGCCCCTCCCAGGTCTAACTGTAGAGCCCCCATAAGACACAAGTAGCATCGGTCCTACAAAACAGACACCATTTATAGACAAATATCATTACAGTACAGATTTATATACTAATTATATTATGAATTTTACTGTAAGAGGTGTGATCACCAGCCTTGGACAGGCTCCCAGGTATTCATAGCCATACATATAAGTGGACAAAGCCATAGTGGCTACACAGTGGTCCAGATCCATGTCCCAATAATAACGCAACTGTCTCTGCCATTCAAAGTTAGACCTGGAGTCCACCTGTAATCCAAAAAATAAAAAAGGTAACTTTTGACAATTCTTTTGTAAGTAAAACCAGCAATTGATCAAGACCTAAACAGCAAAATCTACCTTCTGACGAACAAGATCTGTGACAATGTCTCTGGCATGAACATCGACGGTGATGAGAGCAGTGATTATATTTCGATGTAAAGTAGGAAGGTGCCCTCTCACTAATGCAGCCAAAGCATTCAGCCTCTGGAAATGAAAAGATTTTTCAATATTATTATTAAAAAGAATGTGAGGTTACAAAGAGAAAAAGAGTTTACATCAAAGCTGGTGCGCTCAAACTGCTTCAGAGCAGCAAAGTGATCATGGTCCCCCTCAAGGCAGGCATCCATCTCTCTGCACCACATCATCTGGGAGATAGTCAGCACCACCTGTTACAAATACACAAAATGACACTCAAATTATATACAAAAGACAACATGAAATCTATAGATTTAGGAAAGTGTTTTTGACAAAATTAGCATTATGCTAATTACATTTAGCCCTAAGAGTTTTTAATTGTAGAAACAATCTCATCATTTATTCCTTTTTCCTTTTCCTTCTTTACCTGTGATGGATGTCCAGCTACCACCCATTCCTCCCGAGACTTAACCTGGTAGTCTACTATAGCTGCTTTACTAAGAGACTGGAGTGAAGTGAACATAGCCTTCTCCACTTCACAAAGCCAATCTTCCACATTTCCTTGTGCTTTTAGATTTTTAGTCAAAGAAACCTGAAAAAGAAACATAATTATCATCAAGAAATCAAAGCAAACAGCTAGATAATTTTGTTACTTCCTTTGCTGACCTTTTCTCCCTCGGGGGAGACCATTTTAAGAATGTCTTTGCTATAGATTGTGTTTTGTTCAGAATTGAACTGTCCTCTTGCGGCATCTTGAGACTTTTCAGGCAACAGAGCAAACTCGAGGCGTGTAATGGCATCAAAACACTTTCTCAGATGGGGCTGCACAGCCTGTGGATTTCTGGTCTGAGCCAAGATCTTGAGCAGTTCATCGTTAGATAAGAAATAAAACCTGCATTCAGCCACACAAATTACATATTGTTAAGTGTGATTCAGTAGCATATAGATATATTTTTATATATACTTTTTTACAGCATTCACTTTTGTGACAGTACCTGGGGAAAATGACTCTCTTAGATTCAAGATAATCCTCCAGACACTTGTGTATCTCGTCCAAAAGGGCATTGTTGCTCGTAAAGGTTTCTAAGAGATCTTTGTAGAAAACATCAAAGTCAGCCATTTTCTTTTTTGTCTGAAAAAATGCACTCCTTAGAGTTACTTACGGGGCTGTGTGGCTGCTCTTAGGGCATTGGGCATCTTATTAACCCTTGACATTATTTCCTTCCAGGATTTATCCACTTTTAGAAACATCTTGGATTCAATTGGGAGTTGCCTCTTAATATCAGGATCTAAAAAGATACTTTCCAGGTACAACCAGTTTCTTTGGCAGGTAAGCCACTCATCCTGAGAATGTAGGAAGAAAACAGAGAGAGTCCAACTGAGTAGTAGGTAAATAGTAGTATTTAGCATAAGTTCTAAAATGTTGAAAGTGTAGCATTTGTTTGATAAAGTCAATAAAACATTTGAACTAAAAGCATTTACCAGTGTTTGATTGAAGAGATGTAACTGTCTCAACAATTCATCCACCCTGGGCTTGATGCGAGTGACATAGCGAGATGATGCAACTGTCCCAACATTGATAATGCTGTCCTCCAAAAGCACCTTAAAATACAATTCAAATATATCATGAAATTATTAAAATATTTGTTTAATATACTAAATCACAACACAATGATATGTAGTGAGTGGGTTAGTACCTGTATATCATCTGTGCCCCCCAGAATGAACACGTCTTTGGATTCACCATGAGACAGGACAGTAAATTCTGTATTCTTCCAGATATCTTCAACCTGAGATTATTTCAAAATGAAGAATGTGTTTTATACTAAGAAATGTATTAGACAGGTTTGTATATATATGTTTTTATAAAGTAAAAAATAACTCTGATATTCGGAAACAATGCTTTAACCCTAAGTACTAGAATCTAAAATAGAACACACACCTTTTTGATAAGGTTCTCTACAGATCCTTCTCCAGAGGCTTGTCCTGAAATCTAAATGGTGGTAATATTGCACTTTTTAATTGTCACACCAATATGCTTATAAGGACAAGTAGTATTTTGACATCTAAAAACCAAAACAATATTGTGTATGTATTACCTCCTGAATTTCTACGTCATAGCTGAACAGGTTAAGTTCTTCTGCTTCAGCAAAAGTAAGCTTCTCCAAGTCCAAAGGCTTTTCGATAATATACTCCACAGTTTTCCAATGATCAGGTTTCATACATGGATTGCGTAGGTCAGTGATCACAGGCATCTGAAATATAGATTTATTTGGACTATAAGTAACTTATATTTCAAAGTATCTCACATCATTCTTACCCTGGACTTCATCAGCTCCACTTTCTCCTTTAAACTCTGGGCTAAATTGTTACGTGGCAGACCTTTCTCTAGTTGGTTTACATATTTGGTGAATTTGTTGATCTGTGCAGCCAGTTGCTCAAGGTCAAGCTGACTAAGCAAAGCCTGAAGGTAGATGAGGATGGGGGAAAAATAAAATAAACAAAAACAAACACTTATTTCCATAGATTAAAGCCCTAAGTGTGACTTACCTGTTGCCATTGCTCCTGCAAAGTGTCCCACTCCTCCAAAGAGTCCCATAGCAGATGCTTTAGCTGGACATCTGTTGTCAGCATGTCCAAAGACTCAAATCTCACCTCCACCTTTTATAATTAATATGGTGTCAAATTGGTAAAACAGTTACTAGACTTGTTTGCTAAAAAAGAAACCAGAAATCATTTCGAGTGTTACCTTAAATCTCTTCTGGTAGGACATATAGGTGGCTGCTTGGGCCCGGAGCTCGTCTACGGAAATTTGAATTTCGCCCAAGAGCAGTCGCACTTTGGCAGGGTCTGCATTGATGTCTAGGATTTGTCTGTCCTGTGATCAAATTGTCAAACGCACATTAGTTCAAAAACAAAAAAACAAAACAAAAAAATATATATATTATTTGTTTTTGTTTTTTACTTAACTACCTGGGATTTATGATAAATTTTCATAATTTCTTGTTGTAGATCTTTCATATCCTTCTTCAGAGAACTGACAAATTTTTCCATGATGTCGTTTTTGGCCCAAGATGCATCAGAAATTTTCTCGTCCAGTTTGCCGATAGCAGGTTTTAATGACGCAAAAACTAAAGGATCTTCAGGCGGCGTTGGAATTGAGTAAGTGTCAATCAGATTGTAAAACTGAGAGATTGACTCTTCCTCCTCTGATAATGCATTCATCTGGTGAAAAAAGAGGTGAACATGAATAACAATAATATAATCAGAATATCAGAAATTGACTAATAATAAACCAACTTACTCTCTCCATTATTTGTTCCATAAAAATCAGGTAGTTGGCTAACTCAGCTGTGGTTGATGGACTAAATCCCAGTTTAACCTGGGCTTCAACAGTTTCTGTATGAGTAACATCAACCCTGCGCTTGGCTTGCTGAGTGAGGAGCTCATTGATGACCTGGAGCACAGTTTAAAGGCAAAGCACATCACATTGTTTTGCTACACACTGTATTTTCAGATGTGTGAATAAGATCATGAGTTAGATGCTCTTTTACCGACCTCTAGACACTCAAGAGGGGACTGCACCAGTTTCTGTATGAGCTCTGTTTTGTCAACAAGAAATAAGCCAAGATACATCTTCTGTGGAATTGTTAGGGCCTCTTTATGCTGACTGTGATATACTGCTAATGTTTTCTCAAAAAAGATCAAACCTATGAGAAAAAAAATACATAAGAGTTTTGTATAATTCAAGCAACAAAACAATACAATCAAAATAAAATTGTATTGATAAAATGTTTTCATGCAATTGTACCTTACCATGTTCTTTCTTCCGTAGCCCTTCTACATCCATATTCTTGTTTTCATTATAGAACCGGCAACAGTGTTCAAATGTGCAAGCGTAAACATTTGCGGCATTAAAAGCAAAGTGAATTGCTTCCTAGATTAAAACAGAAGTGAAAGCAGAGTGTCATACAAAGTGCACCACCCACAGATGCAAAGGCAGAGTAAAACAGACCTTGATGTCCGAGACAGCACTTTGGATGTGTTTATCGTTGTCCAGAATGGTTTCAATAAATGGTTCTTTGATATTGTCCTGCAGATAGACCATGTATTACTGAAACCACATTTCCAAGCTATGATAAACACTTGCAGTATAGACCCTTTCGAAGTCTGTAAACAGAAAGCTCTAAATTTCGGAATGGAGGCAACTGGAGGCAAGACAGTAATACATTTTCAATGGAGAAATTAGAATTAGCCACAAAATATTGCAAATTAAGATGGTTTTGGCAAATGACAACCACTCTGCGACATGTAGGTGATGTCAGAGCCTGGTTAGGAAACATTAGTGAATGTACCTCACATTGTATGGTTATATAGTGTACACAATAGTAACTGTTAGACTTTTGGCTGGAGGCAACAATCTTGAAGTTTAGGTTTTACTGGACAAGTCCTTACAGAAATGTTGACGACCACAATAGTTTTTTTTTCATTGTATGTTCAGAATTATTCTATCCCTCATCACAAATCCAACCTTTTTGTGACGTTAACTCACTTTTGCTCCGGTCGCCTCCATTCCTGAACTTTGAACATTCCATATGACAAACATTTTAAAGGGTCTATTTGACATATTACTAACACTGTCCTTATAAACAATTGTGTAATAGTGTTTTACCTCATCATAGTCTATAAACTCATCAAAGTCTCTGTCTAAATTCACCGATAATACAGTCTCCCTAAACTGCTCAATCAGCTTTGCAATGGCCTCCTGTTAATGTCAAATAGCGCAGATTATTACACGTTGCAACTATTTTAAAATTATGAAAATATATTAAAATGTACCTGAAAGTTATCCTCAGAAGGGACATAGATTAGATTATTTACAGAAAGCTTGAGCTCGGTGAGGAAAAGGGGTTGTTCTTGGACAGCCTAGCCAATAAAAAAGGTAAATGATGTGTTAGTAACGTATAAATAGTACAATAACTGTGAAATTGTACCTTACCCCTTTGTTCTCGTCTTCTTTGGCAGCAGGCTCAGTCAGAGCTTCAGACTGAGACATCCAGTTTTGAATATCTGAAGTGTTTGGAGTTTTACCCACTTGGTCCCAAAATACAGACAGTAATTTGTCCACTCCGTTCACCACCAACTTGTGCAAGGTGTCGGTGATTAAGAACTGAATAAGTTGGATAAAACTGGAAATAAAAAATAAATTAAAAAAAGAGCGAGAGAGAGAGCGAGAGAGAGAAAGAGAGAGTGAGAGAGAGAAAGAGAGGGAGAGAGAAAGAGAGAGCGTGAGAGAGAGAGAGAGAGAAAGAGAGAGCGAGAGAGAGAGAAAGAGAGCGAGAGAGAGAGAGAGAAAGAGAGAGAGAACGCACACGAGAGAGAGAGAGAAAGAGAGAGCGAGAGAGAGAAAGAGAGAGAGAAAGAGAGCGAGAGAGGATAAATTAAGTTTGAATGCATACATGTCAAAGTGTATTTTATTTTAAAGGTACAACGATCATAAAAAAAGATTATATATTGAGAAAAGAAAAAAGAAAAAGATACCATTATTAATACATACCATGGTAAGCGACTTGCAAGCACAACCTCATTTTTGACATCATTTTCTATTTCTGTAAAATATAAAAAATTAGCCTACCTCTGTGCTGTCACTGATGACTGGGGTTATCTACCAATGCTTACGTACCATATTCACTTCCGGACTGAAGCTGCATATATGAGTTTCGACAAGCACAAAGGGTCAACTCCTTTATCAATCCTTGAAAATTCTCCAGGTCTTTGCGTAACTTAAAAAAAACCAAAAATCCAAATAAAACATGAACAAGAACACGTCACTGTCAGTTCACTGTATGTACAATTCCATTTCCACCTCTTGTAGATGTTGAGATTGAAAGTCTTGAAACTCTTGCAGTTGATAAGTGCGTTTTTTATCAATGCAAAACAAGCCCATGTCACCAATTTGTATACACAGTTTCCTGATGTCATTTAGTGCTGGACCTAGACACTACATACAATCAATTAAACAAAACAGAGATATCAGTAAGGCAAAAGCATAAAAAACACTGTCAAAATATTAAATTCACATACCTGATCAGCTAAGAATAAATTGTTTTTGAGATCTTCCTTGACCAAATTAACTTTCATTTGGCTAACTTTTTTCTTCCAACTATAGAGAGGTTTTAACAATTTGAAGTTGGTGAAGAAGGGAATAGCTTTCAGCTTGCAGTGCATGTTGTATTCTTCTTCCCAGCGCTCACGTGGAATTAACTCCGTTTTGTTTTTAGATACATATAATGCATGCTTGTGGTTCATCATCAAATGTTCGTCCTTGCCGTAGTCATAGATGATTGACTCAGATGTAGGGTCCAGGTTGGGAAAGGGAAATGGACGTCTAGGAGGCTTACTAGCTTGCCCATTCTCGGCAGACTTATGCTAGAATGCATTGGAACAGAATAAGTCACTGATTTCATCCTCAGAGTAAACACAAACAGATCCTAAAAGAGTCAGATGTAAACTGTGCCCGTTTAGATGAATGTTTTTAGATATTAAAAGGAAAGACATTCAATACTCATACAATACTCATACGATACTCATACAATACTCATACAATACTCATACAATACTCACCTTAGAACGTGCCAGTAATTTAGGCAGTCGCAGAGGAGGCCGTAAAGAATATGGCTTTTCGTGTTGTCTAACAAATGGCTCTGTATAAAACAAATCTTGCCTTACTTACTGATAAGATCCCCTTTTTATTATGAACTATAAAATTATGCACTGGATATTACCTTTGGGCTTGCCGCTTGAGGCAGAAAGTCTCTGAGACACTGATGTCAAAGTGTGTTTTCTGTTTGCAGATGATATCGATGAGAGCGTGTGAGGGCGGACAGGCACCTGATCTTCATTTGTTTTAGAGAGTGACCTTGCAGCATTGTGGAGCTCCTGTGCTTGAGGACGCCTCGCCATAGAGAGTAACTCTGTGTGATGTTCACGTTCTTTAGAAAACATCTCTTCCTGATGTTTCTGCTCCTGTGCGCGTCTCATCCGGGCTTTATAGAGCTCTTGTGCTCGAGGATGCCTCGCCATAGAGAGTAACGTTGTGTGACGTTCACGTTCTTTAGCCTCTAACTGTTGTAGACGTACACGCTCTTTGGACTCTCGTTTTGATTGTTGAAGAAGGGGGTCTTCCTCATCCCAACCACGATACAACCTCTCACGGATTTCTTCATGGCTAATGCCTTGATTCATGCCAGGCTTCATGCCTGGCAGTGTTCTGAATTATATACGTTTTTTGCCTTGAAAAAAAGCATTTCAACATAAGCATGGCTTTCAGAATTAGAACCTATGCCAGTGCACCTGGGTGCAAGAGCTAAAAGTTTGAAGGAGAAACTGAACAAGCTGAATCACTTAGAAGAGGTTTAATAACATTTTATAAATAAAGAGTATGTTAATTTAGCTGAAAACATTGGAGACTGTGGAAAATATAGTTAAAGTACATATAGCAGGTTAGACCCATTTCACAAAAGACATAGTGACAGTTAACTGTATTTATAATTTTGGTAAAATGTAGAATTCACTGGTTTGGCTGTAGAAGATGATTTTTGTGTAAAATAAAAGTTAGAACTAACTGCTTCTTTTGTCAGGCCTATACACTCTTATAGATGGAATCTTGGATAGAATCTTGGATTTTTTTTTTAACATGCAGCTTCAATTTTTGTTAACAGATAATATCACGTCAAACTATGCATGAACTATGCCCACGCTGTCGTCCCCGACAGCAAGGTGTAAAACAGCCCCATACGTCTGCCCCAACTGCTATGTCACCAAGGGCACCTTAATCAGACATTGTGTGATTTCTGGTTTTTATATTGTTCACGAGCAATTAAGAGCCCAAAAATATACCTGACTTCCCAAATTCAATCCAAAACAGGAAGTTGGCCAACTTCCTGTTTGTTGTAGGGTGGGGCCATTATAATATTTTATGTTGGGTACACTGTGGAGAATCACTTTACCAAGTTTCATTGCTCTCTGCCAAAGTAAGTGTGTCCAGGGTCCCATAGGGGTCATAAACATGGGGGCACTATAGAGGATTTCTTTATTTGACCTCTGTAATGTGCCTATGTACATTAAGTATACAATTGCCCGGATCAATGTGACAACATTCACGCGATTTTGTTTATGTTCAGCAGGATTATTGGCTCAATAAAAGTGCATCAAAA
>JAVQKC010050367.1:0-24427 GCA_036025475.1 Philypnodon macrostomus | reverse complement strand
TCCTTCCTTTGCCTTGTTAAATTATAGTATTACGGTGGGCTCTAACCAGCACCCATCAATTTGTTAGTTTGACGTTAAATATAACATGGCAGCGCACAAGACAAGCGTCGTACAAGAGGGCACTGAATCATTACCAGTGTGAGTCAACAGCAGATTTAAAGAATTAGAGTTGTATAATATCCGGATACTTGCATACATTAACCTAATGATGCTGTGTGTTATGACGTCATACATTATTATATATTATGGAATTACACTGGTCCACGAGACAGATACTCCGTGTGAACGCAATAACTAAAAAACTCATTGCCGAGTCGGTTTCAACATTTGCACAGGTACATATAAAGATGCTGAACTCAATAAGTTTGGTACTTCTACGATGAATGACAATTAAATAATTAACTATTTAATAATCCTGCTGAACATAAACAAAATCACATGAATGTTGTCACATTGATCCTGGCAATTGTATAGTTAATGTACATAGGCACATTACAGAGGTCAAATAAAGAATGCCTCTATGTTTATGTTTGTTTATGACCCCTATGGGACCCTGGACACACTTAAGTTGGCAGAGAGCAAGGAAACTTGGTACAGTGATTCTCCACAGTGTACCTAAGATGAAACTGGGAGGTCAGGTATATTTGACAGCCTCTAACTTGCACATACTTTGCCCGATTAGGCTCCCTAATGACTGATTAAGGTGCCCATTGGTGACATAGCAGTTGTGATAAACGTATGGGGGTGTATATATATCTTGCTGTCGGGTGGGCCTAGTTTATCTGGGATTTCTGCAGAATCATCAGAAACAGCGCAGTTTAACACCCCGGACAGACACATACAACAGAGATCATTCACCTCTCATTCTAGGTCTGCATGCCCTCCCCGTGTTACTGTGGACTATCTCCAGAGACAGTGTATGTTGTGTCAGCCCTGTAACTAATTGGCTACTGTCTATGGTACCCTGCCTCAGGCCCATAGCTCTGGTATAGACTCTTGTTAAACTAACTTAACGGTAAAGGGAGGAATATAAATGACAGAAAATATATCCAGTCTTTTATTACCTACTTTTGAAATAACGGTGTCGACCGTTTATTCTGTTTAAACCCAGATTCTGAGTACTACTTCCTGCGCTCTCTGTGCAGTCGAGACAGACACTTTGGCCTTGGGGAGAGATCTTCATTCTTCACACATGGGTCATCACAGCAGAGTCTGAGTCATTGTTTGAACCTGATTTAAACCGTCCCATCGCGGAGGAACAAACAGTCTGTGGCAGCCTCTCTGAGTGGAAGAAGAGGAGAGGGTCTTAAAACATGGATTTTACGGGGCATTTGGGGCTAGTTTTGGGAATGCTGCTGCTGCTAGGAATCACGGGGACCCTTTCTGCTGTGGTGCAATGGACTGAGCTGGATGAAGCTAAGGTAATTATATCGGCGAGAATCACGTCGGTGTTCGTCCGTGTCCCCGTCCGCGTCCGCAGATCCTAGCTGTGAACGCGATAACTCAAAAACGAATTGCCGGATCAGTTTCAACTTTTGGTAGGTATATACATAGGTACATACTATAAAGATGCAGAACTGTATCGATTTGGGTACTTCTACGATGACAATTAAATAATTAACAAATTAATGCCCAATCGCACTTTTATTGAGCCAATAATCACAGCTGACTAATATGATGGCAGTTACCTCTATAGCGCCCCCTATAGACTGAAAGAAGAATGTAGTTTTAGGGAAATTTACCAAATTTGGTAATAACATCCAGACAAATCAAAAAAGTAAAATAGACCCTTCTCATGTTTGTCATGGTTTGTTGCGGGGCCTCTTAATTGCTCGTTAACAATAATAAACCCTTAGAAATCACACAATGTCTGATTAAGGTGCCAGTTGTAGCAGATGTATGGGGCAGACGTGTGGGGCAGACGTATGGGGTCGTTTCGCTGATATACCCCTTGCTGTCGGCAACGACAGCACAGGCCAGGAGGAGAATCTATAAAGCCCGCCTCATTTTATATGAGTCAGATTTATTACTTCAGACGAGTTTGAACGAAGGGGATTTCAAACATGCTTCATTTTGCTGAGAAACAGTATGTGTCAAATACATTTTATTAACTTCAGTTTCTTTTCAAGGCATATCTGAATCGGTTTGGCTACATGGAAGATTCACAAGACCCCAACAATCTTGAGGATATCATTGAGGCATTGAAGTAAATCACATTATTATTTATTAGTTTATATTTTGTGCAGCTGTTTGAAGCTGTTTTATTTGGTTATTTAGGGTTTTCCAGAGAGTGAACGACCTCGACCCCAGTGGAGAGTTGGACGATCAGACGCTGGAAGTGATGAGGCAGCCCCGGTGCGGCATCGAGGACCCTTTCAACAAGAAACATCACAAATACAGGGTCATGGGTCAGTGATGGAGCAGAGCACCTACTACAGCAATAACATATATATATATCTGTTAATGCATGTGTTAATGTTATATGTGTTCATTATACAATATATATCAATTAGGCTAATCCACATCTTTACAAGAAATCAGATCAGGCTTTTTCAATTGACTATCACATAATGTAAACCATGTGTCAAACAGTCTGCAACTCATCCCCACAAACATATTTCATTACAGACAAGGTGAACATTGGGCTTTGGGGAGATGAGACATCTGGAGATGGGAGGAAGTGAGGATGTGATATATATTAGGGCCTACACACTAGTGGTGAGGCTAATGGGAGATGAGTGACTGATGATGATACTCCTGAGGTGGAGGAGGGAGGTGGCACGTAGCTGAATAGCTGGATAACAGAGCAGAGGAGAGAGAGGAGAATGACCTGAGTGTAAAGTGTGCAAGGTTTAAGAGCACTAACCCAAACCCAACAGCTTCTAAAAACACTAAGAGGATTGTGGTGATTATGGTGGTAGGTACACTTAATAGAAATTAATAAAATCTCATATGTTATGTAATGTTATTGGGATTCTTCAAGCATGATCTAAACACCATCTGCTTATGTCCTTAATAATTAGTTATCTGTTATCTTTCCCCTCACCAGCCCCCGAAGGCCCCTGTTGTCTCTCTGTAAATGTTGAGGACTTTACCTTGTAGCCTTGATGCCCCTCCAGTTCAGTTTAGATGACTGTATTAACCCTTATATTCTCTGTATTGTTGTAGGTCATTGGAGGAAGCACAGCCTGACTTACCGAATCCACAGTTTCACCTCAGACATGTCTCAGACCGAGGTCCGAGCCGCTCTCCGCTCGGCGTTTAAATACTGGAGCGATGTGGCTGCTCTGAGCTTCAGGGAGGTGGACTACGGCCGAGCAGACATCAGGATCTCCTTCCACAAGAATGACCAACTCTGTCCCGTCCCTTTTGATGGACGAGGTTAGATTTACTTCACAAATACATATTTATGGGTAAAGATATTAATACAACAAAAAATATGAATATTTTTTTTAAACTCCTGTGGTCAAGATTTTTTGAAAACGTGTTATATTGTTATATTCTTTCATTCTTCTGGATATGTATGAGATATATGTATAATCTGGCAGCAAACCTTTATGATAAAATTAGGTTAACTGGAAAGACAGCTTTCTGTGTAATTACTTCCTATTGTTTCTTGTGGAATGCTATTTAAATGTAGTTTGAAAATATAACTCATACAACATGTGATCAGCAATGGTAGTATGCTAATGTACTCAGTGGAAATAGCTTTGAAAGTGATCCACCATGACTCAAAAACAACAGTGACTTTTAATCTCCAAAATGAATAAATAATCTAATTCATTACACATCAGACTAAAGTTTAGATCTTACTTCAAACTGCTCATCCAGTTCTAGAGGTCAGTGACAATATAATCCTGCAGTTATCTCTTATACCAAATGAAATACCTTACAAGCTTTCACCAATCACATGCTCACATACAAGTGAACAGAGGGGGGTAGAGTAGCCAATAATTTTACTCAAGTAAGAGTACCGTTACTTCAAATAAAAGTAAAAAGTACTCATTCACATAATTACTGGAGTAAGGGTAAAAAAGTACTGCGTGAAGTAACTGTCAGATTCTTTGTTTACTTTTGTTGTAATCGGGCAAAAATAATAATAATAAACATATTTTGATATTTTTTCAAGAAACTAAAAAAGTTAAATAATATTTTCAAAAATTAAGGCACAAGGAACAAAACTTCCACATCATTTTTCACATAAAGCTGTTCTTACATGACGCACAGAGGTGGTAAAAGTTTTTACTTGAGTACAAAATATTATTACTTAAGTAAAAGTTAAAAGTATTGTGCAGTAAAACTACTCTTTGATAGTACAATTTATTCAAAAAGTAATGTAACTGAGTAAATGTAACTGAGTACTACCCACCTCTGCAAGTGAGTGCTCCTACTGGAATAATGGAGTCTATACAGCTTGTCAACACCGACAGTCACTATCCAACTGTTATTCTAATTCTCTCCCCTCTCTCTTGTAGGTCATGTCTTGGCCCACGCAGAGGCCCCAGAGTCTGGTATAGTTCACTTTGATGAGGATGAGTTCTGGACGGAGAGCTCGTATTTTGGGACTAACCTGAGGATCGTCGCGGCCCACGAGATCGGCCACGCCCTGGGGTTGGGACACTCTCAGTACAGGAGCTCGCTCATGGCACCAGTATACGCCGGATACAGGTTCAACTTCAAATTGCATTCAGATGACGTGAGGGGCATCCAGGCGCTGTACGGTACATATATGATGTTTACATGTGTCTTTATAGGCTTTCATCACTATCTCTCTGTCAGTAATATAAATACGTACAATGGGGAAGCCTCAGAAGAAATAAACTTTTATTTTTGCTTTTTGAGGTAAACGTATCACCAGTACTCTGGCCAGTTCCACTCCTCCACAGAACACCTTCCCGACACAGAGCAGCTTCAGCCGGATACCTGACCCCTGCACCGCACGACTGGACGCCATCATGCTCGGTAACTGACCGCTTTAGACATTCAAGTCACACAAACTGCTGTTGGGACTTTAACACACAACCATCTCTAGGATTTACAGAGAGTGGTCCCCAAAAAGAGAAACTATCCAGTAAGCGACTGTTCTGTGGTGCAAATGTCTTGTTAATGGATAGGTCAGAGGAGAATGGCCAGACAATTTAGAGGATGTAGGTGTACCTAATAAAGTGGCCCTTAATCCCTGTCTCCATTCTGATGCTCAGTTTGAACTTCAGCAGGTTTGTCTCTGACCTAAATGCATTGTGTCATTCAGAGGCATCAGAAAGGTGTGCCTAATAAAGTGGCCATTTAGTGCGGACTACATTGTTATATTTTACATAAGACTCTCTTAGCCGTTGTCTTCTCGTCCCAGGTCCGTGGAGGAAGACGTTTGCGTTCAGTGGAGATTATGTTTGGACAATCTCAGATTTCGGATACAACACTCCGATCAGGATCGACCGACTGTGGAAGGAACTGTCCGGAAACCTGAACGCCGCTGTGCACTCGCAACGAACCAACAAGACATACTTCTTTAAAGGTAAAAGTCTAGGGTTTGCATTCTTTTTATTCAGGGTAATTGTCTAAATTATAAGTATGTAGGTCTAGTATAGTGGGGCCTTTGGAAGAGCCTTAAACTGGATTGAGAGTGGATCGCTGCAAGCTGTGATGTTTTTATCACAACCTCAGTTTAGGAGGTAGAGCGGGTTGCCTCAAGTGTTATTGTGGTGGTGTGTTTGATGGAGGCAAGGCAGCTGTGGCTAGGGCTGTAGCTTACCACCGGTCTGTGGTCCACATAAATCTTATTTGTGATCACAGGAAATAAAGTGTGGAGATATACAAACTTCTTCTTGGACTATGGCTACCCCAAACCAGTGAAAAAGATCCCTGCGAACATAGACGCGGCCTTTTACCTCGAGAAGAACAAGAAACTGGTATTTATCAAGGTACAGCACCAGTCAACACACTCCACAATACCCACTCAATATAATGGACCTCACAACTGTCCTTTCTTCTTCCAGGGCTCAGATCATTGGCAGTGGGATGAACTCAAACACACCAACCTGCCTGTGTATCCCAAACCTCTGTCTCTGCTCGTGAGCGGAGTCCCGTCCAGCCCCGACACAGCCTTCACTTGGACCAACGGCAAACTGTTCTTCTTTAAGGGCGATAATTATTGGAGAGTGAACGACATGTTGAGAGTGGATCGGGGATATCCGCTCAGCAAACGGGAGCGCTGGATGAGATGCTAGACTGTCACCACCAGAGGGCGCCACAGACTTATGTACAGGAGGCAAAGAGGAACCACAAACCTCAACAGCAGCGATAAGAATAACACTTGGTACATGCATGCACTGGCCACAATATTAGGTACACCTTTTAATGCCTTTAATTGTAACTATCTGTTCCTGTTTCAGTCCTGCTTTGAAAGGTGGCTTGAATTTTACTTTGAACTGAAAACTGTTTAGTCTTAGTTTAGTCCCAATTTAGATTTGGTTCTGTCTTGGTTTAATTGTAATTTAGACTTTAGACTTTGTGTGGTCCTGATTTTGACCTGATGTAAAGCTACTTTGGTCCTGATTGAATCATTAATCGGTGAGGTCTGGATGAGATGCTAGACTTTCACCAGAGAGCATACACTAATGTCCATCCATCCATTTTCTTCCGCTTGTCCGAAACCGGGTGCGCGGAGGCAGCAGTCTAAGCAGGGACCTCCCACCTTCGAGCACCGTCCAATCCACATTGCACCAGCCCTTTATGGTACCTCCCGCGGGTGTTGGGTCCACGGGAGGGCCTGACAGCGAGTGCACAGGCGGGGACTCGAACCACCGACCCTCCGGTTAAAGGGCGAGCATCTACCCACTGCACCACCGCCGCGGCCATACACTAAAGTGTGGGTGCCAAAGATGGGAAACAGCAAAGAAAGTAAACAGCAAAAATACATACATATATAGCAAGATACATTCACATTATTAGATCCCCCTGTTGAGTATTCAACCAAGGCATTGATGTAAATGAACTCATTTCAGTTGAACTGAATCAAGTCTAACCCAGGTCTAAAATCCAAACGAACGTTACCTAGGAATAAAAAAAGGATTGCGGGACTATATTTGGCCAAACCAGGACTAAGCAGCACTAAGTCAAGCCCTCTACCAGAAGCACAGAATGCATTGCTCCCATTTACTTTTAGAAGCATTAGAACAGGTGTGCCTAAAGAATAGGCCAGTGAGTGAAGGACTACTTTTGAGGAGGCACTTATCTTCCCTGGATCTGATCACGACTATATTCCAAATGTACGTGATGAAAAGCAAGTTTTTGTAAAGACTAAATCAAAACAGTGTGTGACATGTGTCTTTGATAAACTGTGCTAATGCCTTCAGTGTCATGTAATGGGAGTTTTTAAATTCTGTACAAGCCTTTTTAGATGTTCTTAAAGGAGAAGCTACATATTTTTTTGAAACGATGGGTTCAACTGGGTCCTCTTTCTGTACAAAAGTTAAAATGTATAAATACTTTTCCTAGTCAAGAGCCAGTATGCTTTCGACCAGTGATTTTGAAATGGTGGTTCAGGGGCAAAAAGTGGGTCACAGGAATGTTATATACAGTAGTTTCAGTGTTGATAACTTTGTGTTATAACCTTTCTCCACTAGATTGCAATAATGACTATTGTTCTATATTATCCAATATATCTGCCACCATTGTACAAATAAGCGTTTAGTCTTTTATTTTGCCGTTTTCTCACTTCATATGTGAAGTATGAGCTAGAGCTGTTTTATATGGTGGATTAGTGTGTAAAGAATCCCTCTAAATGAAACAAGGCTTGGCTTTTAATTAAGTAATTAATCAGATTTTCTATGGTGTTTTACCGTACTTTAATTAATTGAAATGATGCTGAAACGGATTTTGAAATACATGGGCATGGGGCTGACACAAAGTATATAGTGGCATATGACAACCCTATGTGGCTGGATATGGCAGTAGTAAAATTAGAAGAATAACTTGTACTGTAAAAAGTGGGTCACAATAACCTTATGAGGGATAGAGGAGGGTTACTCATCCAGTATTTGTTTAATAGTGAGGTCATGGGCAGGACTTCCTGGTTTTGGGTTGCCATGGTGCCATAGTATAAACAAACACAGCAGGCCTGGCTAATGTCATGTGTTACTGGACACTTTTATCAGTTTAGTTTGAATACATTACATTAGAATGTCAGACTACTGCCGTGATATGGGACTTTGATGAATTATATGTCACATGGAATTCTATTTTCTCTATACAAAGCTTTTTATGTCATTGGTTTAGCCTGATTTTTAGTTAGTTCAGTCAGATTGTTACTGCTATTTTTTCTTCCGTTTTTGTGACCCACTTTTTGCATTTTTTTCCCCCTGAACTACAGTAATTTACAACAACCCTAATGGCACAAGTATTTTAAAAACCGGTTCACAATTTTTACTACAGTATGGGTTTTCCAGTTCAATTTGATGCATGGATCACTGCTAAATCCTGCTTTAGACCCATCTAATCCCTGGGTTTAGATCTGGCTAGTCCAATAAAATAATACATGTAAAATAAAACCTAGATAAAACCTCCCTGCGACCCACTTTTAATTGAGTTTGTAAATTTACTCAATTAGTTGCAACAATTCTTTGTATCAAACATTTTTTATTTTTTAGAAATTTATATCAACACTATGTACAGATTTCACAAGTGCATGGCTCCTGTAGAAAATTAAAATATCAAGGACAAAATTATTAAAAAATAACTCTACAAACAAAAACATGCTTCTTCTGCCATCACTACCTTGTATCTGACATGACATAAATTAAATTATAAAAAGCACTCAGCACAACAGAAACTACTGCAAAATTAGACCAAACATAAACTGCTCAATTTTGAAGTCTGTCTACATCCCATCCATTAGATTTGCTACCATTTTTGCCTTTTGCATGACTAGGAGCCCAGTGCAGGTTTTTATAGTCCTGATTTAGCCCTTTAGTCCAGGTTTACACCTTAATTAAACCTGGATTAATCCTAGATTAGTCTTGGTTTAGACTTACTTAGGCCTTCTTAGTGCTGTTTTATACGTTGTTTCGTCTCGGTTTAGATCTTATTTAGACCTAGAACTGGCATAGACTTTGCTTAGTCACAGTTTTTTAATAGTTCAGTCCTGGTTCACACCCTAGTCTAGATTTATAATTAATTTAGTCCTGGTTTCGATCTGGTTTAATCCTGATTTAGCCTTGGTTTAGTACTCGTTTTAGTCACAGTTTAGTCTGGGTTTACACCACAATTAAACCTGAACTTAGTCTCTACTTAGATCTAGAACTGGTATAGACCTTTTTTTAGTCACAGTTTTTACCTTGATTAGTCCTGGTTTAGTCCATATTAAGTCAGAGTCAAGTTTTTTTTTTTCAGTCCTAGTTTAGTCTTGGACTCTCTTGACCCCAGTTCAGTTGCACTGGCTCCACGGCCTGATGCTACGACCCCGTGCCCTACCATATCCTCCACACAAGACCACATAACATAAATTGGTAAGGCATCAACACAAAGGTAATTTTAAGTACAGTACAAAAATAAGTAAAAATGACAAACTTTCTGTCATTTTTCACACCCAGAAAAACTTAGGCTCATGTGTTATGCATCTGGTCAATACATAAGGGCAGGAAATGAAGGACCATGTTTTCAATATTGTGTTTTGCAGTGGTTTAAAAAAAAAAAAAAGATCCAAAAAGAAGCGTAGTTCTCTTAAATTCCAGTTTTCTCACGCAATGATAAGTCACTTGAAGGATGATAAGACAAAGAGGCAGTCATAAATGTCAGCTTGAAGACACAAGTAGTCCATTGTGCGTTGTTGGCTATGGAGCAAAGGTCATTTTTATAAAGGTGTTTTTGGAAGGGTTTTGTAGTTTTTTTTAAAGGATCAGTGGATGCAGTGGTTAAAAAATCTCCAAACAGCTTCAAACCTCTACTGTTCAACTTTTCAGACTGCTGCGATGCCATGTTTAACTCCAGTTAGTCAGTTCTCATACGAATGACGTAAGGTTGTGACCAGGGTTCCCAGTGTAGGTTCTCACAGTTCGGATTTAGTCTTGGTTTAGATCGGATTTGGAACTGGTTACGGTTAAGTCATGGTTTAGATCTGGTTGAGGTTTAGTTCTCATTCACCATAGTCCACTTTGTTAAGTCTCAGTTTAAACCTGCTTTGGTCCTGGTTTAGTTCTGGGTCGCATACTCTAAAATTCTCTCTAAAAATAGATGTGATGCAGCAGCAGATTTGAGCAGATTTCTGAAATCTGTTATATGAAAACTTACGCACACACAACTTTTAAGATGTATTTCTCCGGTCAAACAAACACCAAGTTTCTTTTTAGATTGCAACGGTGGAGTGGGCCTTTGAACACAAACATGGGTGCAGTTCAGACCCTGACCACTGGGGTTGTAGCCGTGAGAGGGGCAGTAGATCCGGTGTCATAGTCAAGATCGATCATGGTGTGGTTAGTGGTACCCATGCTGCTCAAGGACGTCCCAGTGCCCATCTGCCTGTCACGAAGACTTTGGAGATAACTCTGAGAAAGAAAGAGAAAAAAAGTGAATGAATACATTAAACCACATCCAATCCTATATTCATCACAACAGTAATTAATAGTATTTATTTTCCTTTTTTAATATGAACAGTGGCATCGTTACAGTAAAAATGAGAGCAGAACATTAATGAAAGCAGTGATCTTCCCAGATCAGCACAACTTCATATTACGCCTAATAGTGAGTCTAATGTAGTTAGTGTGAGACTGACCGGTGCCAGTATGTCACCGGCGTAGCGTTTGACGGGTGTGGCTTTGCGGCGGTAGGTTCCCTCCTGTCCTCCGGTCGCCTGCTGCTTCTTCGCATCTTTCTCTCTGATTCTCATCAACTGCACCCGCTTCTGTCTCCGACTGAGCACAACTGTGGAAACACATTTAAACATGAAGTATAGGATTTATTCATTTTTATCAGAGAAAAACATGTTTAAAAGCATGTTGGCATTAGAAACATCATTTTCTCGTGGATGTGTTTTTCACTGTTGCTCCAGAGGTGGGCCAGAGGTGGGTACAGAACATAAGCCAAAAACTGTACTTAAGTAAGAGTAAGGTTACTTAATAATAGTACTCAGAATGTAAAAAAGTGTTTGGTGGAAAAGCCACTGACGTATTGAGTCAGTGTTTATTTCAGAGATCTATTCAAACAAAAAGTACAAATTATGATATTTCCCCAAAAAATAATTGGTAAAAAATTGCACAAAACAGAACACAAGCCGCCAAAGTTTTCAAATCCTCTCACTCTTTCACTACATAAAACAATTAAAACAGTACTTGAGTATTGAGAGTATTGTTACTTCAAAAAGCCTTACTCAAGTAAAAGTATTGTGCAATAATAGCACTTTCAAAAGTTATTTAAGCAAACTGAGTAAATGTACAGTAATTCATTACTATCCACCTCCTACCTACAACCTCTGCTCCCAAACATAACCTCATTAGCAGAGATAGTATTCACATACAGTTTCCCCCTTACCCTCTGTGTGTGAGAAACTATCATCCGTGAGTTTCCACTGTACCAGGACTCCTATAAGACTCAGTGCGGGCCATATTCCCAGGATGACCCAGCTGTACCAGCAGAGGGGTGTCCGGGGCGACAGGCGCAGACACTCGTAAATGTGTGTTGGCAAAACCAGCATCTCCACAAAATAATCCGCACACACCGTCATTATCGCCGCCCCAAACACTGCCGTGGACAACATGGTGAACATCTTCTGCCACTGTAAGGTTAGTACTGCAAACAGCATCCCGGTACCAAGGAGAGATCCCAGGGGGACCCAGACCGTGGTGGGGGTGTAGAATTGTACAGTGACTAACAGAGCAGCTAAAGCCAGAAGCAGACCCAGTAAAAGGCCGGTCATGAAAAGGCCCACACTGCGGACCATCATCGTCACCAGTCCACAGAGCAGACCAATGCCCAGGCCAATCCCAGCGCTGGCTTCTACGCTTAACTGAGTGTCCAGGATGTGCTCTTTGTGACAGAGGAGGAAGATGATGACGGAGCCAAACATGAGCCCAGACAGGAACATGACGGCTTTGAAACATCTGTAACCTGTGAGAGAAGAGAGAGAAGTGAGGAATAAGCTAGTGATGTTAACCAGATCAAATTAACTACAAAATTATCATTAAGAAAAAAAACTGACGGTACGTAGTCTTGGTTTAGACCTAGTTTAGTTCTGGGGTAGATATGGTTTAGAACAGGTTCAAAACTGAATAAGACCTGGTTTGTTTAGTCCTAGTTTGGACATGATTTAGTCCAAGATTACACCTTGGGAGACCAGTATTACACCCCAAGAAACATCAAGATCAGATTGAAACAAAATATACACTTATCCAAAGATTCAAACTGATATAAGAGCAGCCTATCACAACAAGGGAGCTCTGGGAGCTTACTAAGTATCTAGTATCTAAGACTACTGTCTTGTATTGAATTCTAAGATGACATTTTCTAAAACACTGTATTTTCCCCATGAGAATATATACTATCTGTAGTCCAGTGCTGTATCAGAAAATAATGAAACTAGAACAGCAGACAGTGATTGTCTGACTAAATAGTCTGGGCTGTCAGCTGTAGAAACCAGTGAGCTCATTCTATCACATTTTCACCCAAACTCATTAACATGATTTTACCAAACATTATGTAAATGTAACTCAAACCTACAGGCTGTTGAAAGTTTACATTTCCCCTTGACTCTGACCGTGTGTGTTATGTCATCCTGTCAAAGTGTCTATGAGCCGCTGGGACCTCACCAAAGAAGCAGTAGATGATCCCGAACAGGCAGCACATGGAGCAGATGACGGTTGGGATGATGTCATATTTCCTCTCGATCTCCAAACTACAGTCCACCGGTGAGCCTTGACCTCCAGAGGGGTAGGGGCCTGTGGGGTCTGCCATTTTGAAGTGGGACGGGGGATAAATAAGGTGGGATGAGGGTAGTAACCACTGGACGTTATCACAAGTCCATCTGAGCAAGTGATGCCTGCAAGAAAACAGAAAAAGGAGAGTTAGAATGTGGCTCAAAAAGAAAAAGAAGAAAGTGTTCACTCCACAGTCACACTGCTGGTGGTTAGCTACCTCTCTAGCCACTCCTGCCCTGGGACAGACTGACAGAGATGTGACAGCCAATTCGTAATCCCATAGAGATACTTCAATAGAAAGTGAATCATCCAATATCCTATGTTTAACCCTAGTGTAACCCTTGTGCCTCCATAATCCAGCTTCACACACTATAGAGAGCCAGGACTGACTGCAGCTGTCACACTCAACACAAGTCCATCATGTTTGAGGGGCAGGGAGGGGCAGGCGGGCTATTGTATAGAAGTGTGTGAAGTTGTACAATTAGACTCTTAATAAAGATATCTAAGTAAGACTTTAACTTCATTAAAAAAAACATGACATGCAACAATATTTAGATTTTAAAAATTTGAATGCCCCCTTAATTACAATACAGCCACTGTTTGGAGCGTGCAGAATTACTCGAACATCTGTGAATGAAGGAAAAGCACAATCTCGCTATTTTTTTGATCAGGGTACATTTATAACATTGGAAAAGTTGATTTTGCAAATATAAAATATGCAACAATCAGATAATCTATATTAACTATATTAAA
Organism: Philypnodon macrostomus; assembly: GCA_036025475.1. NCBI lineage: Eukaryota > Metazoa > Chordata > Actinopteri > Gobiiformes > Eleotridae > Philypnodon > Philypnodon macrostomus. Next base: position 10,769 of record JAVQKC010050367.1, on the reverse strand, counting down.
ATGTGCAACTTTTGAATGAATTTTCCATTTGGTATCATAACTGTTAATTGATTGATACAATTTAGAGTGGTCTGACTTTCTCAAAACTAAAGCTAAATCAAGTTCAAACAAAAAGCATTAAACCAGGTCTAAACTATTACTAGAGTGTGGCTTTTGTTTTGATTGTGCGTCTCACTACCTACTTAGTCACCTATATCATTTTCTTCATATTTAAAAGCCTGTGTACTATAGGCCTGCTGTTGCCCTGGTCATTGGGTGTGTGTTTAGAAGCAGCTGGCAGTTCTCCTCATGACTTCACCACAGACTCAGATCCAGTTACACTCACGTTTTTGTCCTGATTCCTGAACAAACTGTGCACCAGGCCCTACCTCTCTCTCCTCCACAAATACATTTTCCTTTCTGTTGACCAGCTTCTGTCTGAGTCTTTATTGATGGAGATGATTCTTTAGTGAAATATGCTGCAGTTGTTCCACCTTTTCCACTGACGGCTCCATGAGTGACTTAACTTGGAAAAAATGAGGGATGGTTGGAAACTTAACTTGTGTTGGCCAGCATTATTATTTTTTTACCAGGCATACGGTCACATGATTACAGGTGCTATAGATTCAGCAGCACTTTAACATGAACTCAAAACTACAATTGAATATGGGGGTACTGCAATATCAGCAAAAGTGTTATCTGCGACGCTAAAGTCAACATATCACAATAATGCTGACGTAGATTTCCCTATACCTGGCTTTTTACTAGAGCCTTCTTGTGGCAAAGTAAATATATTAAAACAATAACTAGTAAATAGTAAATATGATAACGTTTTCTGCTTAATTAAACTAATATTGCAGAAAATATCAATGCCCGAAAATATTATATGGTTATCAAATACCGAATGTTAAGCCTCACTACAATGTTATTGACTTATAATATTCAATATTCAAATGTGTGGTGACCCAACTTGTTTCTGCTTACAGTGATAGGATCATGTAGTTAAACAGAGATCTTTGAAGCTCAGTGGATTTCACACAGTAAATCTATACCCAAGTGTGAAGTAGTTAATATTTCAAGCCTTTAAACAATAACTGACCTAAGCCTCTTCTCTTTCCTCATGTTACCCCTGAGACTGACTCACTGGTGTCCAATGTCCCCTGTGTCTCTGCTGTGGGAGAATAGAGTCTTTATAAACAGGACAAAGACTGGGGCCCATGCTGTGACCTCTAGTGGCACTGGGACCAAACCAATGAAACAAACAGAAGCAGAATGCACAGAGAAGGCTAAGAGCACCAAGGAGACTGCACAACCACCGTGTTTGAGTTAAAGAGAAGTGCCAACTATGTGCCTTCGGAGGGAGCTGAGTGACGGAGGGAGGGACACTAACGAGAGAAGAGACGTGGCTAAACTACATCTCACAACAAGTGGTTTAAATCAATCATCAGATAAATCCTGCTTTTCATTGTTTTTGGTTTAACTGCAGTGTCATGGGACGTTACCTCACCAAATGCATAAACTGTCCCTGATCAGGGCACAAATAAGTTGCCGCTGGGCCATTCTATAAAACTAAAATATATATTTTAGGACTAATTGGGCTCAAGCTCCTTACACGTGTTTGCAAGAAAGAAAATGTGACCCGACCAAAAGCTTACATGCATTACATTACATTTGGCAAGAAAGCTGATATTAATGCTCTAAAAGTCTCTAAAATATTCATGGTGCCAACCCCACCCCAACCCACAACAGCATACTGTAGATCCCATTCCTGCGTGCGGTTTATTGACAGACAAACTTTGAATTCTAGCTCTAAATTTAGTGTTGGACCAAAGTGATCATCAGACACACAAATCATGTTTGCTTTCATCTTTCACACATTGCTCACACATTGCTACTCCATCTCATCATTCATTATCAAAATATCCTCCATTCATTAGTATATCTCCTCACAATGCACTGAGTACACCAGTCTAATATTGTTATTTTACCATTACCATACCATTTACCACCTTTAGCCACATCTTCGCTAATCAGAGTCTCCTCCCCTGAACAAACACTTTGGGGGTCCTGGTTCTCAGCTGCCTTTAGAGGGGTGGGTCTGTCCTGAGTTCCCCACATACCTCACCCCAGGGCTGGTCATGTGTGGTCTGAACAAGTGCCCCTCCAACAAGATGACCAAGGGCAGCTGAAAACTGAAAAATATACAGCTTTGTGGTTTGGACGTCTGACAGTACCTACTTGGTACGATACTTCTTCCAGGAATTTGAGTTTCACAGCTGCAATGGTGGACATGATGCCAGCTGAGCATCTCAACCATCTGGACAACAGCTACAGTATGTCCAAATGATGGCTTTCGGAAAGATGGGATAAAGATGTGTTCAGTTGCGGGTTTGTTTTTCAGCATTACAATGACTACATTCAGAACTTTGGATTAAAGCTCGATTAATACTTCTGTCTTTGAATATAAGTTCACAAGAGGGATTGTTTTCAGGATACTGTCAGTATATGTTTACATGCAGAGAGGTTGAAATGTGATAATGGCATACTGCTTAAACCATCAAGGTATCTTCAAGAGGGCTCTACTCAGACTAGTGCTGTATTCAAGTGTGATTTGACAGCATTTAGACTTTAAAATAATCTAGTTTTAAACATGACTTTTTTTAGTGCTAAATGCTAATAAACCTCGACCAATTCACTTTGTACTAATTTCTCTAGAAAAATAGTTAAATTGAACTGTGGATTATCCCAGGAAGAGTAGCAGGCTCTAGGTGACAGCTGGATAAACATAAACATACATTCAAACATAAAGTAGCACTTTATTCATTGGTAATCATCATGGGCCAACGCGTTATAGGGTGGAAGCACATGGACAGTTTAAAAGAATGCACCCCCAAAGTGACACGCACCTTAAACATCCTCTTACCTCTAAAAATGACTTGAATTAATTTTTCTTATTTGTTTACATTTGTTAGCCTTTGACACAGTCTAGAGCCAAACTGTTAACATGCAGCAAATAACGTCCCCTTTAAAACAGACTATAAAACTTTGTATTATTCTGTGTTAGCCCTGCGAACAAATGGCCTTTTGTTAGTTACTGGAAAGGATGGAAGCATCTGCAACAATAGACAGAAATGAGTGGAATAGAAATAATGAATGAGACTGAAATAAAAATCCAGTTATAATAAAGCAAAAATTCTATTTTCTCCACTTGCATGTAAATGAAAGGTTCTTTATCTTTATCTTTAGACAAAGACGGAAACCAATGCACCACTTCCTGAGGATACAGCAGGAAGTTGGAAGGAAGTGACCTGGTGTCTGTGAAGAGTAGATGATCCAACCAAACATAATATGACTAAAAACCTGAACTTTACAAAGGCTTTACAAAGTTTTCATGCTCACAATTATTTCACAGGATGCAGAAAGACTTGTCGCTTGTCATAATAGGTTTGGCTCAAGGCATAATCTCCAATAACTCTCACCATTGTGTCACTGTGTTTTCTGCTGCATGATCCTAAAAAATCAACATGTTCAATACAAAGGATTTAGGACAACCTCAGGATCAACCCAATGTGTGCAGTATAAAAGTAGAGTTTAATATTATAGTAAATATAGGCTAGTGTGTGGAAGCACTTTACACCCTACAAAAAAAGAATGAAAAAGAAAACAAAAGACAACGAAAAACCAAATAACTAAAACTACATCCAGCCACAGTCCCAAGCCCAGATAAATGCCTCTGATAAAAAATGTAGAACTAATGATACTACATTAAGCAGTCATCAAGTCTCATATTAGTGTTAAAAGACAATGGTTGGTGTAAAACTGCTTTACATTCACACATCACACAGTGCTTGTACACATGTTCAACTATATGTTACTGAATAACATAATATATGTTCCTTTATACTATAGTATTCATCATACTTTCTCTACTCAAAAGTATTTCTCTTTTGTGTGCAACTGACCCACTGTCTGTTCTTAGATCAATAAGCCTCACTCCCTGATCTCATTACCCCCTTCATTCAATTGTGGATGACCTCTTATTTCATCACCATCATCCAGACTACTGCACATAAACCTTTTACTGCACATACATCAACCCTTCCCCTCAAAAAGCAAAGACACACATCCTCATTTATCCTACTCCTGTCTGGTCTATCTGACGGAGGACTGCTGACACACAGACAGACCAGACCTTAGCTAATGCACATTTTAACCAACTCTGTGAGAGTGTGAGAGGCTGGAGGCTATGTTCAACTATTGGAGCATTTTACAAACCTGAATGCACTATAGATCAATTCAAATGATTGTAGAACCAATTCATTTCCAAACTCAGCCTGTGTGTGTGTATTTGATGCTGTTGTTGTTTATCTATTAGTGAGATAACTGAAAATAATCATTCATGGGCCAAGAAAAAAAAAAAGATTAGCTTTTAGTGCAACTCTGTGAAACTGCCATATTATTTCTGTTTCCATTTTCTGTTCCATTACATTCTCCCCAATCACAAGATGTCAGTAAAGAAACTAAATGTGCTCATGTACCAGTGATATACTGTAGAAGAGTGTGGTTCAACTGATGTGGAGAAATGTAACAATTCCAGCAACAAGAAGTCAGTTAAGTGAATTGTCGGATATAAAGGCTTTGTGGGTCAATAGATAATGCATTAAACTCTGAACTAAATGACCCCTGTTCTGGGTCATTTAGAGAAAAGGCCTCAAATACTAACTCCAGCCATATGGGTCAGTAAAAGTGCAATTTTTTTTATCTTGTGATATATTGTATAAAGTGTGTCTCAATAAACAAAGCTTTTAGTCTGGGCACCACTGTGAGATATTGCCCTTCCAGTTACTAATTATGACAGTATTTTAAGATATCATAAGATGATAAGATTTGAATTCCATATTTCCCTTTGTCCTTGAATTACATTTTACATAATTGTATTAAAAGTATTTTTTGCAAGCAACACATTTGATCAAAAGTGTAACATTTGAGTATCTCTGAACACGAGTGAAAGGGCAACAGGCCACAGTGACTTAACAGTTTTAAACGTCATAATCTGTCCTTTTCATGCCAGTCATTACTCTAAACAAAAGAGCCTATTGAGTTTAAAAGAGCTACTTATAGAGAGGCATGAGGCACAAAGACAGGCCCTTATGAGGGCAGTCACATGGTCAATGTAAACTAGTCCAAGTTATGCATATGTCAGAATTGTAACGACAGCCATACAAGTAAAGGAGAAGTTTGTAGAATATTTTCAATCTTTCTAACCTATACAGCTAAAGAATATGTAATGCGAAATGCCATGGGAAAAAAATGTAAATATTTAATTATTTTTGCTAAAGCTAGCGGAAGATAGAATAGGAACACAGATGGACTGAAGGCAGAACGTTATTCAAAGCAGATGGTTGAGTTTTCTGGCTAGGTTTACTTTTGTTGTTAGCATTCTGCTTTAGTTAAGTTGGTAGAGCCTCCTCTCTGCTCCCTTCTCTGTAATTTCCGGTCACAAATCTACTGCAACATATTTTCTATTCCAATCTTTTATAATGTGCATTTTGATGGTTAATAAAAACACACTTTATCATTCTGTCTGATAAAAGTGAAAGAAAAATAACTTAAATGTCTTAAATGATGTTTAAGAAAATTGAGTAAGTCAATGTACTCTTTATGCCAGTTCCAAGACTGAATAAATGGATGCACAATATACTAATGACAAAGTTATCATTATCACATTATCAGACCATTCAGTGCAATAAAACTATACTGTATATCATAATAATAAAGCCATGGTTTTTAATCTGACATACATTTACATACATGTGTTAACATTTAAATTTAAAATACTACATAGTTATCAAATATCAAATGTTTTTCTCATATCATACATCCTTACAGCACAAAATCCATGTCATGTCAATTCACAAATGCACACTAGGTGTCAGATGATTGACAAGCTCAGAAAAGTCAAGTTAGCATAATAGCCCCTTTAAAGTCTCAGAACTACTATATATATCATAAAATTCCTGCTACGGGAGGAGATTAAATCTTGCAGTGTGGCCCCTCTATAATGCCCCATTAGGGTTTGCGGCTGAGGGCAGTATTCAGTCAGTAACATGGAGTCAGTCTGGAGTCCACATGGTCAAAGATGGTCCTAGAGCTAAATAATAGACTTTCTAATGTATTCAGCTGATGACCAATGAGTTGGCGTGGCAATGAAACACTACATTCACAAGATATCTCCACAAAGGCTGGTCTCATACAAGCAGACAGCCAAAGACAATTCAAACAGGCCATTTACTGGATTGAGATTATTTGGTTGTATAGTGGAAAATGATGAGTAATACAAAACCTACACATCCAGAGCCCTTGAAGCTACCACCATCTCAAAATGGTTCAACATCCTTAAAGTTCCTGTTGTCGTAAAGATTAATTCTGTCTTCCTAGAACAATGTTTGGTAGATTATTTTTGATAAGACAGGAGCGTTTTGTCTACCTGCTTTACATGTTTCCACTACTTCCTGTAGTCATCATCAGAAGTGTCACGTGATGTTCCTGTGACGTGTCTTATAGGCTGCTTAGGTGGTTTTATCAGACAATAGGGAATGCTCTCGATGGCCTCTCTGTAATTCTAGGGTCATCCGTGCTGAAAGTAACAAGTATCACCGCTGGATCAGGGAGGCCATCAAGATCAGGAAACGTGCACCAAGGACCATGAACCGGGATGAAAGAGCATACACTCTGTCCCACACCTGAGACGTGGTCCTGGAGAAGGCCTCAGTAAGGGGCGTAAGTGTTCCCTATTAAAAAGAATCTACCAAACATTCTTAAAGTTTCTGGATTTATCTGTAATCATCAGATTTTTAGCCCTGACTTACTTTCAAATCAGGTTATCTCACTAACAGATTAACAAACCCACTAAAACTTTCAACAAAATAGAATCTAATTGGCAGAAAGAAAAGCACAGGTCAAGAACACAGCCTTCTAGAGTGACAAATATACTTTCTGTTGAGCACATAGAATCAATATGATACAACCAACAAACAAGTTTAGCAATTGACAGTAAGCAAAAATATGCATGTGTCTCTTTGTTTAACCTTGCCTCACTCTTATGACATATTACCTTCTCAGCAGGGTTTTACTTCAGGAAACCTCCTGACTACAGATTTAAACTATGACTCTACATGTAAACAAACTAACATTGCAAACCTCTGTATATTTTCCATGTCTCTTTCTGTTCTGCTGCCATTGGAAGTCTATCATTTACCATCTTTGTCAAATTCGAGCTTACAGGAACCGTACCTCCCACAGTGAAACCCAGAGAGCCCAGAATACCACTCCGTCATGAGTCTTTTATTTTCAATGCCAAACATGCTCTGGGTGTCTTCTCACATAACTAGTGTTTAAAGTTCTATAATAAGTATGTAGACTATAGAGAGCTGGTCCTAAATGAGCAGTATCAGTTTTTTATGTGGCGTTCGGAGACAATGAGCTCCTCTTGTATGACCTTATTCCCAGGTTTCACGTTACTTTGCTTTAGTAGTTTCTGGAGCTGAAGTTTAATTGGATCAAGGCTCAAGTTGCAAGAATGCACATTTTTGATCAATATAATATGCAGAGGTGGGGAGGGTATTACTATGGGCCTTAGTTGAAGTACACCCTGAACAAAGATGAGTGACAGAGACATACACTGATGATTAATAACTTGATTTGATTGATGTTTTTGAACTGTGGAACTAAAATGTAATTTCACAGATGACCTCTACCACCTCTGGCTAAAGCATCCTAGGATTATCTCCATTTTGAACAAATATACAAGCTAACTAAAGTTTTTTGCACAAAACAATGAGCAGTAATGTGTGCCTGGTGCCAGAGCTCAAAATCATCTTGGACACGTTGCAAAATTGTGTGTGCTGCAGATCAGACTAGTGCTAAACCAAAACATTTGGGAGTGTTACATTTCCAAAGAGACAGCTGCAGATACCGTACATTTCTTTTGCATTTTATAAATGTAAATGTTCGGCAAAATACTAAGACATGACATCAACATTAAATAAATATGTGCAGAAATTTGTAATAATTGGCTTATATCACAACATAAGCCACCTCGAAGGGCACTTTCTCACACACCAGCTAAGCAACCAATGGGAACAATCAGGCCTATACAACAGGCGGCCTGGGGGCAAACTTGGCCCTACTAAATAAAAAAAACAAAATTATTTTTATATATATATATATATATATATATATATATCTTTATAAAACTGAATGTTGATATCACCCCAAATGAGGCTTGATACTTGAAATGTTGCAGATACAGTTTTGCACTTTTATGCATCTTTTAGTGTACTTGTGTTTAAATGTGATTTGTGTTTGTGTTGTGTTTTAATATGAAAGGAAAAGAAAAGAACAATGTGTGGCCTCTCTATATGGTGCATTACGGTCTTGTTTTGTCACAGCTGATTACTATTACAGTGATTATTATATTCTTAAGCAGTAGACTAAACTCTCTACAGTCACATCTGCAGAGAGTGTGGGCCTTAAACACTGTCTAACTATAAGAGCAAACAGTGGCCCATGGCTGTGTTGTCTTTAGAGAAAAAGGACTGTGTTCAAAGGAGAAAGCAGAGCCAGCAGTAATTACCCCGACTTCAAATTAAACTTCTCCTCATAAACCAGGAACGCAAACATTACTGCTCATGACTGGGGCTCATTCATGGACTTTCTCTATGAAGTCTGATAAAATGCTTAGTAAAATGTATTGCTTTTGAGGAAAAGCAGGAAAAACAGCACTTGGACTTCTGCCAGGGCCTTGACCCTATTTTGCATTGGATAGATAATACTAGCTTAACCTATACTTTCTCCAGGAATCATAGTTTAGGGATAAAGAGGGAGAGGTACAGAGAGGTATGAATCCGTCAAAACGAATCTTTTGTTTTTATTTACAAGACATAAGACATGCATTTTGCAAAGCCATATACAATCTCCATTTGATAAGCCCTGTAAAATGGGACACCCCAGAACCCTAGAAGGCTCAAGTTACCATCTTTGACCCTGCCTCATAATGGTACAGAATTACTGATCCAGACAGTATGGAATCAAAATCTAATCACTTGGTTGATAACTGACAATTTCCTTTTGACTTATCTAGAAACCAAACAAACACTGGTGAAAACTTGGTGGAAACTAGGCCTGTGCTGTCGTCCCCGACAGCAAGGTGTATATCGGCAAAAACGGCCCCATATGCCTGCCCCATACGTCTGCCCCGTACGTCTGCTACAACTGTTACCAACGGGCATCTTAATCACTTTTTTGATTTGTCTGGATGTTTGGGAATTTTGCCAAATTTAGAAAATTCCCTAAAGCTGCATTCTTCTTTCAGTCTATAGGGGGACGCTGTTTTTGCCGATATAATTAAATATTGTTACCTCAAGTTGGAGGCCAGCAGAAAAACACTTCCTGTGTAAATAATAATATTTCTAATAATGAAACTATGAAAAGAGCACAAAAGCTTGACACTCAAGTTCCCTTTTGGTATATATTAATAAAATATTTTATCTTACTCACAAAACTCACATTACAAATACTATATAGTATACAGTATATGTATTTTTTTTATTATTAATATGGTGGGAATTTTAATTTAATAGAATAAATATATTTGTATAACACACAACTAAAATCTTAATAAATAACATTGCCATAAAATTATCTAAATAGTAAATAAAATATTTGTTAAAAAGCTGAAAAGGTAGGGAAAATTTAGCTAGAATTGGCTGTTGCAATACTGCAACTTTGGCTGTAATATGGTCAAATGTCCACAAGATGGCGCTAGAGTTAATGGAATGGTTTCCAGACCATGTCTTCACAAGGACTAAACTAGGGCGAAACCACTGCACTAAACTAGGACTAAGCAGGTAATCTCTATTTTAAGGTTTAGGGTGTTGTAGAAGGGGTTGTTGAATCTGTAGTTGTTGTTGGTGGAGTAGTGGTTGTTGTTGATGGAGCTGAATTTGTTGTTGGTTGAGCTGAAGTGGTTGGTGGAGTAGTGGTTGTCGTTGAAGGAGCTGAAGTTGTTGTTGGTTGAGCTGAAGTTGACAAAGTTTGCTGCATCACTATTGGTTGACTTGAGTTATCTGAATTTGTGTCACACTGATGTCTTGAGTGTTAAGTCGATCTTGAAGAAACTAAAATATATATATATATTATTTAAATGTTCTGATTTCCAAAAGTTTTAAAAGCAATTAATTTTACCTGTTTAATGAGTTCCTTGAACGTTTCTTCACTGACTTCACCAAAAGTGGTTACCTGCATTTGTATATGTGCCAGAACAGCCTCACCTGGAGTAGTGGTAGTCGTTGGTGGTGGAGTAGTGGTTGTCGTCGGTGGTGGAGTGGTGGTAGTAGTCGGCGGTGGAGTAGTTGTTGTTGGTGGTGGAGTGGTGGTAGTTGTTGGTGGTGGAGTGGTGGTAGTTGTGGGTGGTGGAGTGGTGGTAGTCATGGGTGGGGGAGTGGTGGTTGTCGTCGGTGGTGGAGTGGTGGTAGTTGTCGGTGGTGGAGTGGTGGTAGTCGTTGGTGGTAGAGTGGTGGTAGTCGTCGGTGGTGGAGTGGTTGTTGTTGTTGGTGGAGTGGTGGTTGTCGTTGGTGGTGGAGTGGTGGTAGTTGTGGGTGGTGGAGTGGTGGTCGTCGGTGGTGGAGTGGTGGTAGTCGTTGGTGGTGGAGTGGTGGTGGTAGTTGTGGGTGGTGGAGTGGTGGTAGTTGTCGGTGGTGGAGTGGTGGTAGTCATGGGTGGTGGAGTGG
>JAVQKC010050351.1:0-30144 GCA_036025475.1 Philypnodon macrostomus | reverse complement strand
CTGTGGCTACACAAGTAGCTTACCACCACCGGGTGTGACTGTGGAGTGAATGAATAATGTAATGTAAAGCGACTTTGAGTGTCGAGAAAAGCGCTGTATAAAACTAATGCATTATTATTCTCTGTAAACCCTTGACATATTTGTATGTTCCCATCAGATCGATTTCTGAAATGTTCTGAAATAGTCCACCTGGCACTAGCAGCCGCGTGATGTTCAAAGGCACTTAAAGTTTCTCTCCATTCTAATGCTTGGTTTGGTCTTCAGAAGGTTTGTCCATGACTACATGGGTTGGCTTGGTGTGAGAGCCTGATGTATTTGAGCTCACAAGCTGATATACAAGTCTCCTTAATAAAGTGAGCAGTAAGTGCAAAGTTGGTCATTCAAAGTGTAAAATCAATTACTTTATCTATTGCAATGCTAAGTGATAAGACCTACTTCAGGAGAAACAGCAGCTCAGTGGAGAAGCCTGCTGACAGTGAAGGCATTGATGTCTGAAACAGAGGTGTTACATCAGGATTTGAGCAAACAGCAGTCTGACTTTCTCACAGTCCCACTTGTGTACTGAGCTGACAGTCCTGGGCTCAACAGGAAGGCTCTTGTCTGTGTGTGTGTGGTCAATAAACCAAAAGTTTGTCAAACACAAAGTTGCTCCAAATGAGAGCTTCGCTAGTTTCCCAGCACCATTTGTGAATGGGACTTACTATACCACTTCTACAGGTACTAAAGATTCTACAGGGTGATTAAAATGAACAGAATCTCACAAAATCGATCTTGCTCATAACACAAGTGACTAAATTACAGGAAACCTCCCTGATCTCAACAGCTTAAAATCCAATTGAAAAGACAAAAGTGTCCATCGGCTCTACCTGCCCCTGAGGGCACACAGACCCCCACCCCCAGAGCCCCTCTCTGCTCAGGGCTGACTTCCCACGAACTAAAAACTCATTCAAAGCTGCATTTAATAAGCCGTCGGAAACAGTGATTACCTCTCCCCGCTCACTAGTGTGTCTAAATTAGAAACCTTCATTAGTTTATGACCCACACCCGGAGACCAGCCCTGCCCCCGTCCTAGCACCAGGCAAGGTGACCCAACTCCCCCCTGCCCCGGCTGCCATAAATCAAAGGGCCAGAGCAAACTGCTTAAAGAAGGGTAGAAAGGTCAATACACTTTGCTGTTGGACTTAGTTTAAGTTTTTGTATAATTGAGCAATTGCCGAATATCCAAAATGTATCAGTCACTGCAGGTTCATTTTGTGACAATATTCAACACCTATATTTTAAAAATGGCATGTTTAATTGTTTAGTTCCAAGTAAACAAAGCAAACACAATGACCTCCAGGTGCATGTCAGCAAACTGGAACAGCTTATTGCAAATTAACAATAGTAAAAATGCTTGTGTCACCAACTGAAGCTTTGTCACATCTATTTGTCTATTTTGAGAAGTCTCACATGAGTCTCAACAGGCTGCAGACTGAATGAAGATCACTGTTTTACTACTGAGACAAGGGAGGGTCAAGCTGCCTTTTAGCTCTAGCACCATCACAGACCTACAGCTCCATTCATTCATCCAACAGCATGGCTTTTGAAGAGAGTGGGACAGTGGCATATGTGGAGCAACTATGACTCAGAGGCCAATCCTGCCCTTTTTTACACAAGTCAACACAGGAAATAGAAAAATACACTTCAAAAGGTTTTCCTATAATTGTACGTATTAATGAACAACAGCAGTCACCTGAGTGAAATGTGAGCTCGGTGCTAAGCTGTGCTAACTGCTGAACCATACTTCTCCTCCTCCCCCACCCTGGTCCTGGTCCTGGTCCTCACCCACACACACACACACACACACACACACACACTCTCTCTCTCGCTTGGCTTCACTCCCTCTGGTGCACTACTCGGTCAGATGGCCCCTGTTTATAAATAGGGGAGTGTCTTTTTCAGCAGATCACTCCAGCAGAGGCCACCTTTATTCCAGATCATATATCTCCACTTTGATGTGCACTGTATGGACACAGTCTGTTCAAGTTTTTTCTTACTTCAACAAACACTGTGGATGTATGTGCACATGCCTAAGCGGTGAGGGAAAACTGGTTACTATTACAAACTAACATCTTGACCAGGAAAGTATTACTTAATAGGGACGGAACATTTGTTTATGTTAAACTCATTTTAAACTGAAGTTGTCTTTTACAAAAGCAGAGAAGAATGCATATTTTGGCAGATACAAAACTTCACTTAAAGTCCATTAGCTTGTTCACTTACTCTGCTCCTAAACACTGACAAACACACATTTAAACGTTTTAAGAGTTTTTCTCACAAAACAGCCCAGATGTTCTCCAGATGCGAGGCCTTCAGACATCTGGTACTGAAGGTTCTTTTTGATCCCAGTAAATTTGAGGCCATTGTGCTGTTTATATAGCAGCATATTTTTATGTGCCGACAACATTTGACTTTAAAAAGACCAGACTTTTCACGCAAAAGCTTATCTGAGGAATTTTTTCATAAAAACAGGTGAAAGAGTTTAGCAGAGGCCGTGCAAAATACTGATATAAGAGTTTTACCTCGATGTCAACTGTGAACACTGGATAACCGACTGAACAACCGCTGCTTGAACAAAAACCTAACAACTCTCTGCAGCCACCCACTATAAGAATTTGCTGTTTAGCAGATGAGCCCCTTTACTGTCTGGAGCAGCTACAGAGCGCCTTTGTTTTGACTGAAACTTGAGACTAAGAAAAGGAACACTATATACAACAGAAGGTCCAAAAAGACCACTGTTGTTTGTTGAGCCCACCAAATTTAATAACCTACAATTTGAGTACGGCAATTGTCTCTTTTAGACAGTCGCCGCTGTATTGTACTGTAACAATTGCAAATGAATGTCTCAACAATGCTGCCTAAACAGAGCAGTGGTTACGAACCCAGACTCTTTACGACTGGCTCACAGAATGAAATAGAAAGTAATTTGTACATTCTATGTATCTGAATGGAGCCTGTCACTTTTGATGCCGTCCTCACCATGGGGCACAAAGATTGTTCTGGCCATCATCAGTTATGTGAATGTATTTTGCTATACATAAAACTCTTTGTTTTAACAGACACTGAACAAACACTGTTCACCACTGTCTAGAACAATAGATTAATAAAAGGTGAAAGGTCATTGGCGTCCGAAACATTAAGTGCTTTATCACTCAAGACTTACTTGAGGAAGTATCTCTGACCCGAGGGGGTTTTAGCCATCTCCCAGCCCGGGGGCAGAGGCACATCATCAGGGATCTCATAAGAGGACTGACGGAGGTGCTGAGGTGAGCCACCTGCTGAGCCCAGCGCAGACAGAGAGCCTGCAGACACAGCTCCGAGCTGCAGGGAGGCTGGGGACGAGTGGGCACGCACATGGTGGGGGGTCAGAGATGCACCACTCCCTGCATCAGTGCTGGCCTGTGAGAAAAGTAAACACAATAAAAACAGTGCTCTAGTCTCGTGACTTTACAATGTACCTCCAAAATGCACAATTGTCCTTAAATGGTCAATAATATTTTGATTACATACATAAACCATAATGCAAAATCACCCAGCTACAATTAACACATAAGTTACATCACATCATAGGTAGAGTATTTTAGCCATGTCAATTAGACAGTTGTTTTGAATGAGGACTGGGCCCAGCCCTGTGTGGGACAGACTGTAGACTCGCAGCACACCAAAGCGCATGCGCACAGTGGGCAAATCAAAGCCCATAAGCAACAGTTGTGTGGGAGAAAAGCAGGGAACGGGAGAGGTTATGAAAATGTAATTCTAATCAAATCTATTTTTCTAATGCAAACAACCACCTTCAGTTATCACGGTGTTGTTTACATGGATATGACATAAATGCCTTTCTACCAACACAAACATGTAGCCTACAAAGTCAACAACTACTTAGTGTGCAGCTCTGAGACATTCAGATTCTAAGGTTCAGGCAAAAACTAAAAACACGAACCTCTGAGAAAACCCTGTTTATTAGCATACATACATGTATTGTCTTGGGTGAGATTCGTTTGATGGTGACACCAAATAACATAAACTATCATATCTGCATAGCCTAATAATTATAGCTAGTACAATATAAAATGGGCGCCTCTCTCTTGCATGAAAACAGTTGATTATTGCTGCAGTGGTGCGTGCGAGGGGCCGTGTCGCAGGCCTGGGCCCCTCAGTCACAGGATGGGCCTAGCTTTACACAGATTTCTTGGAAGGGGCAGAGAGGAGACAGGGCGGGCTTACTTGTCTGGAATGGGACTTTGGCTCTGGAGGCTTGAAGAAAGAGTCTGGTAACTTTCTCATCCTCATTGGCACCGACGGGGGCACGATGGTACTTTTGGGGTTCATAACAGCGTTGAAGAGCGCCTCTAGGTCCGTCTCCGAGTCGCCCCGAACGTGGACAATTTGGTGTCCGACGGGAGGGTTGTGCTGGCCCTGTTCCATCGTCCCAAATCAGTTCGCCGACCGTGCGTGTCCAAAATACAAAGTCACAGAAACGAGCTAGAAAGTATTTTACGCACAAAAAACTGTGGGGAAACTCGACGTTGGTCAGTAAAAGATAGACCAAGTCATGCTACACTTTTAGTCTGGAGGAATGTGTACTTCCAAATTCTGTTAGCTGTCAAAGTATCCAGCAAAGGACAGCGTTTTCCTCGAGTTTCTTGCTGGCATAACTGTGATTGCAACAAAGCGCATATCTACTCCACAGTGGAATCTGTTTTCTCGAGTTTTACATCAAATATAGACGCGCAGCCTAAACAACAAGTAAATGCCTGGCAAAAACAATGCCGTAGTTTTTCTTTCTCAGCCGTAGTTCGTTTAGTAGAAATGTTTACCAAAGAGATTCATGGTTCGGATAAGAAATCTCCGCGGCTCACTTTCCAGAAAAAAAAAACTTTTGCTCGGTCGCTCTAAACTTTGGGCAGGACATCAAACTTTATGACTCGGGACGTCTGCGTAAGAGGCGGAGCTTCGGTTTAATTGGGATAAGGGGGTTTAAAGGTACAGGCAGCCACAGGGCCTAGCCACAAACCAAAACACTATTGAGAAGAAACTGTATGGTCACATCATTTTTATAACTTGAAATGTGAAATTGCATGTCGTGTTAGGAGCGATTACTGTGCGGATGTGTTTGGCCTTTGGTAATGTTTTGAGAAATAGATCTAACGCACTAATCTCACATAAATGAAAGCTTTACTCGACATTTCCTGATTATAGCGTTCCTTAACATGATTTTTTTTTTCATCTATATCTCTGTAGTCCCCTTAAAGCCACTTGAAAATACAAAGATCCGTGACTCATTTGTGGTCAGAAAGGAACAGTGCTCACCAAGCGCTCAACCAACAAAAACAACAGAGGGACGCTTGGTCATTCACAAATACATAAAAGTGGTGTTACATTATGTTCAGGTAAGTCATTATTCGTCAAATCTAAATTATTATCTCAATAATTGCATGTCTATATAAAACAATCATCTTTTTTATGAACAAAATAATAGCCTAATGTGTTTTACAGTGTTCATAGAAAGTAGATTCAGTTCCCATCATTGTTATGCAAATGAGGCCCCCTCTTCCATTGAGAAATCATTTTGTCAAGATCCTCTTTTTGGATACACAGGCTCTATAAAGCGTTTTCCCATACATCCAGTGAATGAATGATAATGAAGCGCTCTCTATTTCTCACCGACACTGTAAAGGCCCAATGAACAGATTAAAGAGATCCTGCCTCAGACACTTTTCCAGACACAGATTAGCCTACCTCATTTCTGTACCACAATTCAACTTTAGGGCCTATTACTAAATTACTGTTCAAATATTGGGTTACATTTTCAACATAGGTGATGCCTGATTAATTTAATAGGCTACATTTCTGGCAAAAACACTCGTGCTCCCCCCGGTCAAAATATGTCTGTTGTTTTGGGTCAAAGTGGTCATTTTCACAACAGACGCACATTAGTGTAACGCACTCAAACACATTAAAGAGATGGACTGCTTGTGTCCCAGGCCGGCGGCCCCTAAAGGACCACCCACTTAGTTTAGTAACTTTTGCCCAGTCTCCTCTGACGTACACCGTTAGGTTTGGCTGGGTGTCGTGCGATGAAAATACACAAATTATACTTTATTATTGTATGTTCTCTCGGCCCTAAGTGTGTCCCGAGTTTGAAATGTTACGCAGTTGGTGTTATTAAAGAATAGTGACGCACATTGTTGTTCCTGGAGCCATGGTGCCATACGGTATCCTGGGCGCCCTCTAGCGTGATTAATGGGTATTAACATAAACCAGATCTTAAAATATATTTTGTAATAATAAAAAAATAAAATAAAAAAATAAACAATAACAGATTTTTTTTAACTTAGATAATTAAAATATTCAAAAAATGTATCTAGCATGAGAAGAAAAAAAATTCAATAAGCCAAACTAAATAGCCTAATACCATTGAATTAATAGAGCGTCAACGTTATACGCTATTTCCACATTGGACCTCGCTTGTTGATCTTTATAATTATAGGCTACTATTGAGTCAGATATTGTGTCAGGTCAGATACTAATTTCTATGTGTTAAATGCACTGTTAGAAGTGTCTTTACAGCAGTTCACATACAAGCCTTAACATGCACCATGTCTTACTTTTCTTCTAGAGCCTCTTGTCCTTTCTTGTTGGGTTTCTGGGTGTTGCACGGCTTAAGGCTTATATGTTATTACTATTGTAAGGCATAATGACTATAGGGATCGGACCGGGTTAACTGCTATATGGGTCCCGCTGACAAAAGACAAATTAGGACAAGATTCAGATGCATGCGTAATGTACAGAACAATAGGCTGCAAGCGCTGCAAGGGTAATATTTCATCTTTCCACCTACAGCTGCATTAACAGTGAACAACAAATTGTGGTTAAATTGAATTCCAAAAAACCTACAGAATTATATTTTCTTAGATTAGCTGGGGGAGGACAGTGTAAAAAAGAAGAAATATTTTTGCAAGAAATGATTCCATTATTAACACATTTTTTGATTATATATTAATTTGTAAATTCTATTGCATTCATACGGTCACATCTTTAATCCTTTAGCTCAAAAGGATTATGACTTTATGATACACTGAGAGCCTTTAATATAATAAGTTTTGTTTTTATTTCTAGTTCACAATGAAGTAAAAGTAAAAACATGTAGTTACCTCCGCAGAGGAGCTAATGTTTTTGGTATCGTCCGTCCGTCTGTCTGTCCGCCCATCTGTCTGTCCGACTGTCTGTAAACAGTTAAGTCAAAAACGGCTCAACTGATTTGGATGAAATTTTCAGGGAAAGCCAGGAATGACACAAGAAAGAAGTGATTCGATTTTGACTGATCCGGAGCACCATCTGGATCCTTCTCATTCATGAATGGGACAGGGCCTGTGCTCTAAACATGCCTTGTCTCCCCCATCCCTCCTGTGTTGTGAAATCAGACACTATCCCCTCTGGCCCTCTGGCCCTCTGGACCTCTGGCCCTCTGGACCTCTGGCCCTCTGGTCCTCTGGCCCTCTGGTAAAGTCACCACAGAATAAGACTGCCTGTCATCTTGTCAGTCTAATGCAAAAAAATATATTTTAATAAACACACCAATGCTAAAGATAATGCTTTAAAAACACCAGCACATAAGTCAGTTAGAACTGTGTGTTGATGAACAGCTCTGCAGGAAGTACAGCCACTGTTCGTCTGTACGTCCCACACTGTTGGTGTCACTAAAGACCAGTACGTTCCACTGCAGATGCAAAAAATAATGTGTTTATTATCAACTCATCTTAATGATGTTTGAATTAACTCTTTGAAAAAAACAAAAATAAACAAAAACAAAATACACAACAGACATTTAACCCTATTGCCAAACAGCTAATTCCACATGTTCCTACTTTTCAGCTTCTTGCCCGACGACATTACTGTTGTTGCTGTGGTTTTGGTAATCTCTCATTGTAAAATGAATTAAAATGATTTGAATGATTTTGAATTGAGGCCATTAATAGAAACACAAAAAGATAACTCACTATTTTGTATTTTTTCTGGAGGGGTGTCCAGTCCCACAGAAGGTTCTATATAGAACAGTTTATTTTAGGAGTGCAAATAGGGGAAATTGTCTACCTTGGCGGAGGTCTGCACTCTCCGAGTGCTTTCTAGTTAAACAATAGGTTTGATCACTGCTTGAGGCCTGACTCTACAAATGTGCTTCCTCCATCTCTTGAGGCAAGTCCTAGCAGGAAAATCAAAGGGCAAAATCAGACATGTCTGAAAAGGAGGGGCCCCTCCTTTAACCTGAAGAAGCTCTGCAGCACTGTTCACCCTGCACACTCAAGAGGTGTGAGTTTACTTTGTGTTATCCTGGGCTACATATTCAAACAATGGACATCTTCTTTTTGAGCAGCCTTTCCCTTTTGTCTGTTACAGTCACTGAAATCACCACAGGTTCAGCCAGGAAACAGATTTATTTACAATTTAATCCAGCAACTTAAATACTTGCTTAAATACTTGCTTAAATACTTGCCTAAATATGTGCCTAAATACTTGCTTAAATACTTGCTGAACAGTTGCATTACATTATTTACAGTATTTAACACTTACACACTGTAATAATGTGGTCCAATACTTGCCAAATATTTACTCTTTTCACACTTGTAAAAAAATAAAACAATGCAATGTTATAATAATATGTTTAATAATTGAAAATAAAAAAGGGAAATCTATGTGTGAGTCTAGTCATTCTAGAGAACCTGTATCTACATAAATTGCAATACTCATAAGGCACATATAGACTAGAAGCTATATAGAAGTATGATCACTTTTCAGTGGGCAATGTGGTGAAGTGCTTTGTTGTACACTACAGTCATGTCTAGAAATGTGCAGTAGAGGTCAGACCTTCTTCTGGTACCGAGAGCGATACGGGACAGCTTGAAGCTTTTGAGCATTAAGATCAGTTGTCTGTAAACATGTTAACACAAAAGTAATAAGAAATACATCAAGTATAATTCTGGTTAGATAATATGTACAGGAAGTCAGAAGGTTAAAAAAGGGGTTACTTACAGATGGGACCACTAAGCCTGTAAAACTGCGAGTCCCAGTATTTTGGTGTTCTTGCATGTCTATAAGCATAAACAAAATGAGCATAAATGCTAAGCAGCAGTCATTAGTAGTCCTGCGATAATAAGCAGTGCTCACAGTGCAGCCGGTGATTGAGTCTGTCTAGAGAGAGGAGGATCTTCTCTTCTTCCATCGAGAGGCTGGTGAATCCTTGCTGATGTTGTGGTTGTTGGCATTGTAGTGTTTCAGGCCTCTGTGGTTCTGTACTTTCTACACAATTCTGATGACCGGAATTCTGCATGTCATCCTTATTGGAATGGACAAAACTGTGCAAATCTCAAAAAAAAAAAAAAAAAAAAAGGGAAAAAGCATATTATAACAAACACAAACATGCCATAAATAAACATGATCCTTCCATACCTTCATCAGGAACGGTCATGTCGTGGGTGATGGAAAATGGTCTGCCAGGGACAGGAGTCTGTTTGGTAGGCTAAACAAAAGGAATTATGTTAATCATCATATTAACATTACAATACATTATACAGTCTATTTGTCATAAAACAAAAAGGTAGTCATGGCATTTACAACACTCTCAATCTTATCTAAATATCCTGGCATGATGTCAAAGTTTACATGTAGTTTCACAAGTTCAGACACTTTCTCACTTATTGATCAACTGTGCTCACTGTTCCCGCTCACAGGGCACTTTCATGCACGTACCGGAGGAGACGGATGCAACCTTCTTATCCCGAAAGCTGCAGAATTTGTCTTCCCCATTTGCACTCTCTCCACGGCCTCTCGCCTCCGAGCTGCTTGTGCTACAAAAGGAGAAAATGTATATATTGACTTTAAATTTACATTTAATGCCAACTTAGTTTTGATGTCAAGATTATGCTTAGTTTTATGAACATGTGCAATATGAAATTATGATATTTAGGTCAGAGCAATATAACATTTTGAACTGACTTAATTACATTTTTATTTGTGTATTGCCCAGCCCTACTCATTTCTGTGACAGTGTAGTAAAAGACTCTGCTGTGGGTATAAGAAGGAATAGTGAATAAAAGGGTGAAAGGTTGATGATGATACAGCAGCCAAAATATACATTACCATCTTTAGTGGCCAGGGCAGCGCGGACTCCATGCCAGAGCTCAGAGATCTCCTCTTCTGTGGGAGTGCAGTTTAAACAAAGGCCTTTTTCATGATTAACCATCCCCACTCTTTTACTCCAAACCTCAGTTTGGTGATGACTGGACTTGTGGGATTTTGCATTGAATTCTGAGACTGAGCATGCATACGCGGGTGGATGGGGCATATACAAGGCACCACTATTTGTCCTGATTTCATGGTGGGTATAGGATGGAAAACAGGTCTCAGGGCCTTCTCTTTGTAAGCCATAATCTGCTGCTGGATTGCAGTTGACACTAGCCTGATCTGCGACATATGGAGTGGTGCTGACGAATACCTTCTGCTCTTCTATTGCATCCATCCGGGGAGGAGGTGGACGGGGCATTACTAGCCTCCCATGGGCCCTGGCAATCTGACTCACCTCGGTGGCAGACTGGGGTCGCATGTTAGTGCCCTTTCTAGTCCTTGAAGAAACAGGAGCCGACTTGGTACGCTCTTTCGGACCAGCTTTGGGGCCACTGGTCTTGTTGTTCCTTGGTGGTGCCTTGACCTCATCACCATGTTGTTGAGCCAAGCTGACTTGAACCCCAACATCTGCCCACGCTTGCCTTGTAAAGTGATAACCATTTGGGATTGTGTAGGTCATGCTAGGTCCAGGCCTGATAGCCCCTAAGACACTGGTGAGGCTAGGTTGGTGGTCTTCTGAATAGTTTTTGGAGGGCAACAGACTAGAAGACTTGCTCCTTATTTGTTTCATTATGTTTTGTGTTTTGTCTTCACTGTCCATATGCACTTCATCAAACCAGCGCAGTTTCTTTTTGACAGTGCTGTTGCTCTCCAAGTCCTTGTTTTTTGCTCTGGTCAGCTCAACACTATCCCGGATTGCTAAAGCGACTTGTTTTGTAAGGGTCAGATGTCCAGATTTACACGCATACGCAGCATCTTCGGATATATATTTGGACACACACGCAGCATCTTTAGATATATATTTGGATTGCTTCTTTAAAATTCCTTTAATAAATTTGACCTCTTTGTGGTTTTCTAAAGACACTGGTGACAAGGGTCCTTCCTTTTCAGAGCATTTAAGGCACTTATTTGACTGGTTGCTATTTGGGAAAGTATTGTGTCGCAATTCTGTGTTAAGCCTTTTTTTCTCAGTTTTGTCATCCACATCTACAGATTTGTTGAGGTTGTTTATGGAGGCACTCAGCTCTATCCGGGAGGATGCATAGAGCTGGTCATTTCCTGCTTGCTCAAGTGTTCCCCCTTGACAAGGGATATCCATTGTGCAATTATTTAAAAAAATATTTGGCTTGGGAGCACCAAACAAATAGTCAGTGCTGTTGCCATTTTTGGTAGTAGGCAAAAGGATTTCTGTCGCAGATGGATGTTTCGATTGTCTTTCATCATTGGCCTTAGGTTGTCTGAGGTCCAATGCAAGCTCGTGTTTAGGAGAAGGGGAGTCATGTTCTTTGTTGCTATTTAAAACAATGGGGTTGTCATTAGTTCTGGGTTTGTTAGGCTTTGTGTCACGGGGACCAGTAATATCACTTAAAATGGCAGTGAATAAATTGTGTTTCTCAGTATTAGGTGCTTTCTCATTAGTGGTAATGCCCCAAGAACCCTTTGTAATGTTATTCATAAATATTTCAGCATCTTGCTTATTTTGCTTGAGTTCAAGTGGCCTTCTTGATTGTGTATCAGCCAGTAGCATGTCTGTTGGACATGTTGATTGTTTTACGTGCTTTTTGGGGTCTGAAAGGCACTTGTCTGTGTCAAGTAAGAAAGATGAAGAAGAATGGAGGTTTTTTGTTCCATGCTTTGGTTCCTCAAAGTCCAGGCTGTCCTTACTGGAGATGCTTTCAGAGTGAAGGCAATCAGAAAAGATGTCTTCCTGTAATAGATTTGAACCAAGATACATAAAAATCATCTTGTGGGAAAGGGGTAAATAAAATGTCAACTGAAGTAAATACATTTCTTAATGTTGGAAATAAACCAGTGATCATATCTAGTATACTGACTGGAAGTAAGAAATACTTCAGGAAAACCAGGACTGACTAGAGAAACACACACAACACACTGCTGCCCTCTAGAGTCCTACTCATGGAAGTTTTCTTTGTTAGTGGGTCCAAATTTAGCCTGAAGGTACTAATGTTACTATGAAATAATACTGAAGATTATAAAACATTTAGTCATTATTGCATTATTATCCTTATTACTGTGGACTACTTACTTGCTTCTCTTGAGTCTTATAGTTCTCCTGGTTGTTTCTAAATGAAACAGTACTTCTTTCTTCAAGCAGTTTGGTGTAGGCCTCCACGGCAGAAAGGGCCAGGCGAGGGGATGGCTTAGGTTTTGTGGGAGCTTTGGGAGAAGGAGTACGACTTCTACAAAAAATAAAACAAGAAAACAGCTGATACACACTACATACTATATATGGCAGTGACTGTGAATGTGACTGAGTTTACCTGCTGATGGACACAAATGAGGACTTTTTATCTGAACTCATGCTGCCTTGAATATGATGAAGTGCATCTTCTAAACTTGGAATGTGCCTTTTACAAGCTAAAAGGTAGATAGAAAAAAGAGAACTGGATGCAAATGTTAAACTAAAAAATGTCAGATAGACTTTTGCATGATGCACAAGCCTGATTTAAAATGTAGAGATGGTGTGAGAAAATTATTGGATGTATTGTCAGAATCTTTGAGTCCTTATATGCTACAATGCATTTAAAACTGTGAAAAATCCCCCCATGGGTCAGGTACACTATCCAAGATACAGCATATCTGTACAATTCAAAGTTAAAGTTACACATAAACTTGATCTAGAAACACTGAGAAACAGGGATTGTACTATGTCTATTACTAACATTGCCTGCGTCTTTCAGAAGGAGGTAGATGGGCTCGTTGAAAGCGCTCGGTGGCCTCCTGTACTTTTTGACGGCGCTGCTGTAGCACGTTCTCTCGAAGACGCTGCTCCTGAACATCCCACAGCTTTCGTCTCTCCTCCAAAACCCTGAACCAAAAACCAAATTAGATAACTGGGAACCTGAGTCTGTTCCTAGAAATTATACGCTCAACAGTCATTAATAAATTAAACTATCAGCCACAACAAGTATTAAGAGTGGAAGACAATAATAATTTAACAGCCTCATGCGGGCAGTGGTGCTGTGGGTGCAGTCGCCGGTTTGATTCTTCATCCGAACGCATACGGTCATTGTGTCCCTGGGCAAGACACTTAACCCACATTGCCGATGAATGAATGTGGTTGTGTGATTGGTGTTTGGTGGTGGTCGGAGGGGTCGTAGGTGCAAACTGGCAGCCACGCTTCTATCAGACTGCCCCAGGGCAAGCACTATATAAGTATAATGCGTTATTATTATTATCTGATCTTATATAAGTGTTTTGAAGCTGTTATGAACCCTTGCTATAAGTTTCTAGAACCATTTTTGTCTATTCATTCAAAAGGACTGTTTGAATATTAGAATTTCACTTGATGTGGAGCGACGGTCAAGTGTGTTAAATAAGAATGTTTATGACAGAAAGTAATTTGTAACAAAGCTTCATAACAATGTGATTACATGTCAAATGTGATTGCATAATGTTAGATGTGTCTTATCCAAACGGCATTTTCAAACCATGCCACAGTGTCAGAAAAAGTACAGTCTGTGCCACTTATATCCAAACTCCGACATCTGGCTGTTGCATTAATAAGCATTTTCCATAATAACTGAATTACGATTGCTTTAATTATGTGTCCATTCTTATTCAACAGCAAACCTTGGGGCTCTCTGACATTACTGTGGCCTTGTGTTACCTTGAGAGCCAGACCGCAGATCTATTTCCAGGTCTAGACTGCAATCCTGTCAACTCTCTATCTCTAGGCTTTCAACCAGGACAAGGCCATAAGCTGCCTGTCCGAGTGACTGATCCAGGCATTTTAAGTAGGGATGCACAGATATATCGGTTCAACATCGGTATCGGACAATAATTAAATTTTTGACTCATATCGGTATCGGCCTGTACAGATGGCTGATGTTAACCTGTTCAAAAAAGGATAGCTTCTAATATTTAAGTATAGAAAGAGTCAGAGAAATAAAAGCCCATTCATAATGCCTAAATCTAGGGTGATAAAATGAAGTAAAACTAATATTTATCGATTAATAAATACATTTAAAGTAGTTACTCATATGTAGATTTCTTAAGTTTCAAATAACAACTGAAACGTTTACAAATGAAAAAAAAAATGTTTACAAAATATCGGTATCGGTCAAATTGGTAATTAAAATATCGACATCGATATCGGCCAAGAAATTCCATATCGGTGCATCCCTAATTTTAAGTAAACTTTTTGAAGACCATTAAATACCTGGTGCATAGTCTACCTTGCTATAGCTTAATAATGACAAAACAATTGGCAAGAAATATAAAAAATGAATGCACTGACTTTCTACGTCGATTGGTCTCCAGGAAGAACTTGCGTGCCCTGACTTTGCATAACTTCTGCTCTTCAGCCAGCAACTGTCTCTCCTTCTGGAGGCCTCCATTGATTAAGCCAGAGTTTCTAAAAAAGAATAGCTAAGGGATTTGTTTGAAATTAAGATTGCACTTATTTTAACTGCAGTTCAAGAGGTTAAAATCAGCATGTAACATTAGCTCTACAGCAATCACCGGGTCAATTTACAGTTGCATAATTAACTAAATTGTACATTTCCGTAGTTAACAGGAAGCTCGTTTATCTAAGAGCAAAAACATTTTAACGATATTTACATAAAGTTAAGCATGGTGGAGGATACGAGTAGCAAAAGTTGTCATCGAGGTCTTGCATCCTTTGGAGCGGCGGAAGAGATCACGTCGGCTAACGGTATGCTACTTTATTAGCTCAGGCACTTACTGCTAAACGTAGTTAGACATTTGCTGTTAATTTTCCATTTCTGAACTTCGGGTAAACAATGGACGTATAGTTCAACATTACGCCCTTTGTTGAATATATTTTCACGCACAGTAAAACAAGAATGCCTAAAAATAGCGTTAAGCGTCAACTACATCTGATCCTCTCTGTGTACAGTCCTTCATCATAGCAACAGTAGACGCACTTCCTTGACAACGGGAAAGATCTGTCATTCCCGCCACGGCCACCAGAGTGCAAAAGAGTATTTTTTTTTTACAATTACGTGAACCAAATGGTACCTACTAATATTTGTCTTCAGACTTTTATTTCCAAGGCAACCCACCGTTGTTTCAGTCAAACGTCTGCATTTCTTCAAGTTTGTTTTATTTAGACAACGAATTACAGAAATTACTCCTTACAACAAGCATTTTCTTTCTTTGTACACGGACCCTACATTGAATTCCAGACATAGACCTTATGGCACCGGAGTTTGTCAGGTCAAATAAGGATCAATAGCTTAACACAATACAGACAGCAGCAAGTCCCCTTTTGCTTAGTCCCTTTTCAATATTGTAGTTATTTATTGATTGGCATGACAGTTGTATAGATTCCATGAAAAACAAAACACCCATTCAGTTGGAGCCTCTTATGAGTTCAAACCTAACCCAAGGCTAAGGCTACTACAGCCTACCGTGACGACTATTTTTGCTACTGATAAATTTACATACTTTCATTTACATACTTTTACCCCTCCATTTATAGTAGACGGGGGTTTATGTAGAGGGATAATGCTGTTTCTGTGTGGATCACCACACTCAAGACTTCAAGAGGAACATGCAAATACTGTTTGCATGGTTTTGTGTATTTAAGTCAAATTGCTATTTGCGTTGAATGTTTAATGGTTTATTTCAAACAGGACTTTTCAAGTGAACTTTTCTCTTAAAATATAGACATGATATTAAAAATGATAAAGACAGAGACTTCCCAATATGTATCAAACACAACAATAGAACATAAAGAGGATATTGTTGATGTCTTTAATCAGTATTCTGTTAATATTGGCCCACATTTGGCAACTGAGCTACCAAAGGTTAATAGGGCAAACATTAGTCCTACATTTAATAATATTAATACATTGTTTCTTGGAGGAGTATGTGACAATGATGTGTTTGAAGAGTAAGAAATTTTAAAAATAAAAAAAAACTACAGATTGCTATAATATTGATATGGCTCTTAGCAAACTAACTAACTAACTAACTAACTAACTAACTAACTAACTAACTAACTAACTAACTAACTAACTAACTAACTATTAGTAAACCCTTCACCTACCTTTGTAATAGATCCTTTTTAACCGGAGTTTACCAAAGTGGTGGTGATAAGGAAACATTAACTAATTATAGACCTATATCACTGTTATGTCAATTTTCCAAAATACTAGAACATTTTTTTTTATAAACAGGCTGGACTCCTTCCTTAATAAATGCAATGTACTAAATTAGCACCAGTACGGATTTAGGAACAACTGCTCCACATCCTTAGCTGTGATGAAGCTGGTTGAACATCATGAATCTCAATACAGTAGGTGTTGTTCATTGATTTACATAAGCCATTCAACAATATTGACCATGCACAATTGCTGGGAAAATGTGAACAATATGGCTTGTGAGGAGTACGTAAATTAACACATTGAAACTTCCTTTTGGGACCAAAATGATTAATACTGTATTTAAATGACATTTCTACAGGATCCACTATGTTGAAAAAATATGGCTGAACTATTGCAACTGGTAGAAGAAGTATTAGCTGTGTTAAAAAAAGTGGTTTGATTATAATAAGTTTTATATATATATATATAGTTACACTGAAATGGAGTTGAAATTGAAATTGTCTATGAAATCAAATTCTTGCGTGTGATCTTAGATAATAAACTTGGAAACCGTATATTGAATATATAAGAAACAAGGTAGCAAAATCTGTTGGAATATTGTTTATATAAATAATAAATCAATCAAAAGGTCACACTTTATTTGACATAGCCCTTAACTACATTGTATCTGCCTCATTAAGTACAATGTAATTCACTGTGTAACAAACTGTAATAAGGTGTAACTACATTGTACATAAAAAATGGTTAAGGTTAGATACAATGTAGTTAGAGGCTATGTAAAATAAATTGTTACCATAAAATAGGCTTGTATATTATATATCCCTCCTTGGTTATGTCCTATTTGTCATACTGTTCAGAACATAGACATGTTAATTAAGTTACAAAAAAGAGCTTTTAGATTCATTAATAAAGTAGGATATTGTGAACCAACTAACAGACTCTTCATTCATCCTGAATTCAGGTCTTTTTATTTTTGAATGTGCCAAAGAAAGAAGTAATCCAGATGTGCTTCAGTTATGGGTGTGAAACAATGGAATGGACTAACTGATGATTTTATGTACTTCTCTGGTAAGCTTCAAAAGAGCTTTAAAAAGGAAAATTATTAATGATTATTCTGTCAATCCTATGTAAAATGTGAGTTACTATTCTTGGTATGCAATATGTACAGTATTGTGTGATAATACAGATTTTATTTTTCAAATGCTGCTTCTCTAAGAATGTGGATTAAATAGGATAGGCGAATATAAGCCTTAGCTTAAGCCTATTCTTTTTTTGGTTTGATTTGATTATACACATTTCTGTAAATTTACCAAAATAATGAATTCATTCAAAAAGGTTTTAAATATACAATACGAATACATCACAGAACCTAAAATATCATCGTTTGTTTTGAGAGTGCAACGTAATCTCTTTCTTCTCAAACACATCTCTTAATCCAAAATGTCTCTTGCATAGTGTTAATGGATCAACATTTGATGGCACAGTGTGTTAAGAGGATTTAGTGAATGAGGCTTTTTTAGATCCAGTCACCCATACAGGACTGCATCAGAGCAATACTGGTCACAATTTAAAGCATCAGTAGTTGGGAATCTCCTGCTTCTATTTTTCTATTTACAAGGAAAATAGAAGCAGGATCAAACTGTTTTCCCAGACTGTGATTTTAAACTGATGTGACTTACTGTTACTTACTTACTTGGAAAAGGTTTTTAATCAAAGAAAAAATACAGTGAGACAATCAGCAAATCCCTCATTACGGTAGTTGACCATAATGAAGATGGTGCTAAAAGTCCACACCCCGCCCTCCGGGTGTGCACTATCTGCATCAGAAGCTGAGTGGGAATCAGACAGGTGCTTTGCCCAAGGATCTAACGCGTGGATGTGGGCTTCTGACGATTCAAGCGATTCAAACAACACGTCACAAGGTGAGCATCATTAAACCTTAAATTACATGTAGCATAGTATGCAATGCTTCTTAAATTAAGTTGTTTGTTAAGTATATTTGGTGACATAATTGTATCTGTCTGATAGAAGCCTTTGTATTATGGTATAATAATGATGAACAAAATGGAGCTGGTAAATTCTAGATGGTAAAAACATGGACATATACACATAGACAGACCTGTAAAACTGCATTTGTTCATCTTGAGATGTTAGATTAGTGTTTTTTGTCATGAGCAAGGCTTCATTTGGCCTAATTTCACTTCCTGCAATTTGTTGACCAAAAAAAGATCAGAATGGGTCATTCCCAAAATACATCTACTCTAAATGTATTCTTATTTACTTTATTTTCATTTACTATGGCTCAATACATTTGTCGTCCCTGTAACCTAAGAAAAATAGACACTCTGGAGGTTTGCCCACTTTGTGTACAATCTTATTATTACTAATTAGGATTGAATGAAGGAAGTTTCTCTGTCTACAGAGGAGAAACAGCCGCGGATAATTGTGTTATCGAAATGTCATTACTGAGCTGACACAAGTACACAGTATTCTTCTAAAAAGACATCTTGCTTTAGTAACCATGTATTTACATTGTAAGAATCTAAGGGCAGTGGCAGAGTGGTCAGCTCCAGCCCCTGTTTGAAATGGAACAGATGATGAGGCTGTGGGCGGTGCAACACATGGAGCGCCGGTTATAATTTAACAGACCAGCTGTCCACCAATGTGTAATACTGACTGCTTGGCTCTCTGCTATATTAAACCAGAACATATTGTCAATTTAGGCAATCTTTCAGTACTGGAGATATCATCTAATGGAGAATAATACAGTTAGCTTTAACATGAACTACTTTGGGCTTAATTTTGTGCTGCTATGCCTAAAATGCTCCTCATATTATTATATTATTTTTATCATTTTAATATATAATATTAGAAGCATGAATTCGTTTTTCGTCAAACAACTATAAAGTCACACATTATTGTCAACGTTTCTATAAGTTAACAGTGGCTAGTGAAAATCCTAATTGCATATAAAATTTGAGAAAATACTTGTTTTTGTGTTTTATCCATGTAGTATTAGAGGCAAAATGACCCAGCACACCTTGGTCAAACAGCGCAGACAAGTGCTGCGAGCAGCTGGATACCTGTTCCATGCCCAGTCTTCGAGTCATCTTTCTGTCACAGAGGAATTTTTCTTAAATGCTGCAGAATATGGAAATATTCCGGAAGTAAAACGGATGCTTGTGGAAAACCCACACTTCAACTTCAACTGTGTGAACTACATGGGCCAAAATGCACTGCAGCTGGCGGTGGCCAATGAGCACTTAGAAGTGACCAAGCTCCTACTGAAGAAGAAAAACCTAGCTAGAATAGGAGATGCATTGCTGTTAGCCATAAGCAAAGGTTACATTCGTATTGTGGAGGAAATATTAGGCCATCAGGCATTTACAGATGGCCGTATGCTGACTTACAGTCCAAGCCAAGCAGACATACATGACGACTTCTATGCCTATGATGAGGATGGCACACGTTTTTCACATGACATCACTCCCATCATTCTGGCCTCCCAGTGTCATGAATATGAAATAGTGCATATACTCCTCATGAAGGGAGCTCGGATAGATCGCCCACATGACTATTTCTGCCAATGCATGACTTGCAATGAGCAGCAGAGGCATGACTCTTTTAGCCATTCCCAATCCCGCATTAATGCATATAGAGGTCTGGCCAGTCCAGCCTACCTGTCTCTGTCGAATGAAGATCCTGTGATGGCAGCTCTGGAGCTTAGCAATGAGCTGGCTGTTCTAGCCAACATTGAGAAGGAGTTTAAGGTATGACAGGCAATAAATATCACTGGTCAAACAGGTAGAACTGTTCATACATATTTCCCTGTTACAGAATGACTACAAGAAACTATCCATGCAGTGTAAGGACTTTGTAGTAGGACTTCTGGACCTGTGCCGAAACACAGAGGAGGTGGAGGCCATCTTGAATGGAGACACTGACTCATGCCCAATGTCAGGTCGACAAAATCTCATCCGGTTAAAACTGGCAATAAAATACGAAGTCAAAAAGGTATGTACAAACGACAACAAACAATGGTTTTGATATGGATCTTTTTTATTGATGTTTGGTTCCGTTTCCATTGACTCCAACAATGTCAATGGACCAGTTTGTGGCACACCCAAATTGCCAACAGCAACTGCATTTAATTTGGTATGAGAACTTGTCTGGTCTTCGCCAACAAACAACTGCCATTAAAGTACTGCTTGTTCTTGGTGTGGCTCTTGGACTTCCCATTATGGCCTTGTTGTGCTGGTTAGCCCCATCTAGTAAGGTAAGATCAAAATAAGCTATGGCATCAAACATAATTCTCAAGCCAAAATTGTGCAGTTTAAAAAAAAAAGTTTTTCCATTCTCAGTTAGGAAAACTCATGTGTGGACCATTTTTGAAGTTTGTGGCACACGCTGCGTCTTTTATCATCTTCCTGTGCCTGCTGGTTCTGAACGCAGCAGACCGATTTGAGGGGACATCACTGTTACCCAACATGACCATACATGATTACCCCTCACAGTTATTCCGAATGAAGACCACTGCATTTACATGGATGGAG
This sequence comes from Philypnodon macrostomus, assembly GCA_036025475.1. Taxonomy (NCBI): domain Eukaryota; kingdom Metazoa; phylum Chordata; class Actinopteri; order Gobiiformes; family Eleotridae; genus Philypnodon; species Philypnodon macrostomus. The sequence goes on along the minus strand of JAVQKC010050351.1, from coordinate 9,116 downwards.
ATACTCATCATGTCTTGGGTCATAGGTCAGTCAACCACAAAATCCCCCTCAATATTATCTCTATTTGTCCAAATTTAAACCATATTATTCTCTAAGATAGTGGTAGGTACACTGATGGTACACAGGGTCTTTTTTGATCCAGTTCGAATTTGGTTAAGACCTGTTTTAGACCTTTCAGAATGGATAACTTTACTTATATTAATTTACTCTATTTACATATTAAATTTTTTCATACATCACTGTAAAATCTTTATCATTTAATCCAAAATGACTGAATTGCATTGGCATTTTACTGTGATATCTTCATCTTTTAGGAAAAATCTGGGAGGTGTGCAAAGACCTTTGGTCTCAAGACATACGAGAGTATGTGTCTGAGCCCTGGAACCTCCTCGACTTCAGCATCTTGACCATCTTTATGACTTCCTTCATTGCCAGACTCATGGCTTTCTGGCACGCCTACTCAGCCCAGTGCTATGTTGACATGCACAACGTTGACTTGTCAAATGCCACCTTGCCTTTTGAGATCCAATACTTCCAACTTGGTGAGTGCATGTGAGACCAACATTATCTAAGGCTGTCAAGGCTGTATCCATTTCCATTTATTTATTACGTAGTCTAAACTGGAGGAGGAACTGTCTGTGTGAAAGGATGCAGGCACCAAACTCAAGTGACATTTTGTTTATTTTCAGCTCGAATCCATTGGATGCCATCGGATCCACAGCTTATCTCTGAAGGACTCTATGCAATCGCGGTTGTGCTCAGTTTCTCGCGTATTGCATACATACTGCCTGCCAATGAGAGCTTTGGGCCCCTGCAGATCTCACTGGGAAGGACTATGAAAGATATCTTTAAATTTATGGTCATTTTCATAACAGTTTTTGTGGCATTTATGGTGGGAATGTTTAATTTATACTCGTATTACCTTGGAGCTAAACACAACAGTGCATTCACAACGTAAGTGCCCCCTGCTGCAATAAAGACTGAACTATAATTTTAGATGCTCTGTTGTTCATTTGTTGTTTATTTCTTGTTCTATTCTTCCAGGCTTGAAGAGAGCTTTAAGACACTGTTTTGGGCCATCTTTGGCTTGTCTGAAGTGAAGTCAGTAGTCATCAACATTGATCATAAGTTCATTGAGAATACTGGTTATATTCTCTACGGCGTATACAATGTCATCATGGTGATTGTCCTACTAAATATGCTAATCGCCATGTTCAACAGCTCTTTCCAGGAAATTGAGGTATTGCAGTCTTTATGTGATGTTTTTATAATGTTATGTGGCTAGGTTAGTGCTCTCACCTCTTAGCAAAGAGGTTGTGGGTTAGATCTTGGGGTTGACTGCTCTGAGAGTCTGCATGTCCTCCCTGTCTTACTCTGGGGTCTCTCCCTTTCTCCTACAGTTGCTTATTTTAATTTCCCCAAGTGAATGTGAATAAATGAATGTTATGACAAAGACTTTTCTTATTGTATAAAAAAATACACATATGACTTGTTAAAAATTGGATTAATAATTTATTTTTTGTTTTGTTTAGGATGATTCTGATGTGGAATGGAAGTTTGCCCGCGCTAAGCTTTGGTTCTCTTATTTTGAGAATGGTGGGACTCTTCCTGTGCCCTTCAATCTTATTCCCACTCCCATGTCTGTGGCTTCCCTCTGGCCAAAGATAAGGCAATTCCTATGGGACATGCCTATATGCAAAAGCAAGGAAAACTCAAACTGCGATACAGAACTTAAAAAGGTATATGTTCAAAAGGATAACGTGGGGATTTCTATGGGGATGTTTGCTCATTAACAAATATTGCCTATCGTCTTTTTTTTAATAACCAAGCTGAGGGGACACAATGTTCCAACTGTGGAATCGGCTTTCTGTTCTACCCATCACCAAGTAAAGCAGATTTCCTTATATTTTTTTATATTCTTAAACCTGCCCACAATAGAGGCAGTGACGTAGAATTAGCTGCTATCTCGATAAACATGCTGTAACTATTAGACCATATCCAATGTACACTGTCTTCTTTGTTACGCCTCTTGATATTTTCTTGCAGAAGATAATGAATCGCCTGATCAAAAGATACATTTTAAAAGCACAAAGAGACAGGAGCAGTGGAGATATGAATGAAGGTAATCTTGGAATATTGTTTGGAAGAACTTGATGCTTTGTTTGTCAAGTTAAAAACACTGTGTGCCTGGTTATTTTTGACAGGAGCATTAAAGGAAATAAAGCAGGATATTTCCGGTCTGAAGTTTGAGCTGCTGGAGCTGTCAAAACACGACATGGACAACATGGCACAGCTGATCCAACACTTGGGCCCACCTGAGGCCAGACTCATTCACTAGAGTCAGAAGCAAGCAGAGGAGCAGTCTGGTTAAAGTCTATAAAAGTGTCTGAGATTTAAGACAATGTATAATCATGTTATAACTGGATCTATCCTGATCAAAGCCCATCATTTTTACTAAGGACAATGCTGGTACTCTGTCTGAGTGTGTATTCTGTCACAGTAATGGTCTATAAACTGCATTTATATTTGCTTGTTTATTGGATGTACAACCAACCACATGGTGGCACAACTTGCTCTTATACAAGACAAGGCTTTTGGGTATTCAGCATTGATTTCTAAGAAAGCACCCAGAAGCCCAATGCCAGCTGTTGCCAACTCACTTCATGCAGACTGTAATTTTCCATTTGATGGCAGTAGATACACTGGGAATAAAAAGGCATGTGTGAGGCTGGGATGACTGATGATGATGTACATAGTTTGTTGAAGATCTCTGCATGTGTTTGAGGACATTATCAGTCCTGTGAAACGGTCTTTTATACAATAAAGCCCAAACCATGGTAATTATTTCTGCGTCATGGACTTTATGTGTTTTTTTTTCAGCAATTGAAGCTAATAGTCTATGGCCTCAGCTAAATGCTTGCTGTTAAACAAGACAAATGCCAAAGAGCAGTCTGACCTGTCAGATAGACAAACTGACTCCATCTGTGGCGGAAACGTATTGCTCCATTTCTGTTCTTTAGAGCAGGCGTGTCCAAATTATGGCCTGGGGGCCAAATGCCGCCCGCAGAGCAGTCTTCCCTCAGACGTGATTACTTACTTCTCAATTGGCCCAAATTGTGTTTTTGCTGCATATGACTCTACATATTCCATTCAAAGATATCATTCAACTTTTCTGTGTTGTTACAATATAGAGGGACACTATGTGAATAAAACCTCAGTGAGTGGCCCTCCTCGGCCCTCAGTGAATAAAGTTTGGACATGCCTGCTTTAGAGAATGGCTCTGACCCACATGTATATATCAGAAAACTGTGACTACTGTTGCCAGGTTCAAGTCAATACATGGTCATATGCTCTTTGTAGTAAGTAAGGGTAAGCATTCACTTCAATACATTACGTATGACTTTGAAACTCATATCCAAAAATAATGTAGGCCACAGCCTGAGAATCCCGTCTGATTGTACAGAACACATGACACAGGAGATAGGGCCAAGGCCTGTGTGTGCATCATGCATCAGCAGCAACCAAACCCAAACAGACAGTCCCCAACTGTAACGTCCCATGTATCTACAACCACGATAATGCACATGATTTCTTGTGGAAATGAGAGCATTAATGGTGTTATGATACAATGGTCTTGAGATGCGGTCACCTCTGGGTGTGTGTAAAAGCATTTGATATTATATTATATTATATTATAATTCCAAAATGACCCATATAGAAAGAATATTACATTAACATCATTATCATTGATGTTGAGTTCATTCATAAACACAGGGTGGAGACTAAGCATTTGCAGTGATTCACTTTGGATGCTGTTCATTGGCTGGACACAGTAGGTCTGTAGGGAGTAGTCTACCTCCATACGTTTGTCCACAGTCTGCCTCTCTTGCTCTCAGTGACTTAAAGAATGAGGATTTTTAAATCTCCCGGTTTTAAAACATGAGCTTTGTTGTTTTTAAATATAAGATGTAATTTTTCTAAATTGTTTTAGTTGTTTTTTATTAGTTTGATTTTCGCAGTGTGTTTGTGGAGAGAGGAGGAGGATACAGGAAGATCTATTTGCTGAAGCCCACCAGACACTGACTGTGGCTTTGACGCGCACTCTTTATTTGCTGTGCGCGTCTCGCAAAAGGAAAGTAAAACAGGCAGAATGAGCGACATAAGCGATCCCATCGCGGATTCAACAGACACAATGAGTGAGTCGATGGAGAACGGATACAATAACACTAAAGCAACTCAAGACGTACATTTTTTAACTCCTCTGCGTAATTTTGGAAGTACTGGGACTTTGGTTCATGGTCTAAACGTCAGCGGTGGTGACACAGTTTTTAAAGACTGTAACTTGCTTGACGCACAGTCTTCGGCTAAACATTTTTTAGAGCGCAGCCGTGAGTATGTGAAGTGCGATGCGGTGCCTTGGGAAGACTTTGTGAAGAGAACCAGTGTATCTTCTAACCAGCCCTTGAGCCTCTCTACGTCGTGTAAATACATTAAGGATGAGAAGGAGCCCTCTGTGATTATGGACAACCCATGTGCCAGATTCGATTCCCCCGTGGACATGAGTGCACTAGACACCTGCTGCGAGCCCCAGAGGAAGGCGCAGCTGGCTCGGTCTGAAGATGAGCCCAACCGTTTCTCGGTTCCACGACCACTCCAGGAGGGTTCACCCAACTTTTTGATCGACTTGAACCAGCCAGACCCACTGAACCAAGTCAGGAATGAGTCCAGGTGCGTACTGTCTGGGAAACCTCTTGCCAGCTTTGACGTGAGCGCGCACACGTCGCCTCCACAGCCCCAGCAGGCCATGTTCAAGAGCGAGGTGTCTCGCTGGCCGATGCACACGACCCCAAACGACCCGCAGTTCTGGTGCCAGTCCACAGGAGTGACAGAGGAGCCCTATACACACAGCCCCTATGAGGGCATCCACAACCAGAGCCTAGTCCCGAGGAACCCATCACCCTTCTCCACATTTCCAGGGTAAGCTCACAACATACGTAGTACACAAGTACTTATTTAGCTATATCTGCTTTATAATAGAACACTATGGAGCTATGAACCAGCAACACCTTAAAATCTTTATTAAAGGCAAAGACTTGTCTCTTACCTGCAGAGACAATGTTGAATGTTTTTATGCAGTTGTTTAATAGGCTCTATATTTTTTGTAGAATGCCCCCTCAGAGGCAGTGTGTGATTTGTGGTGATGAGGCGTCAGGCTGCCACTATGGAGTCCTAACCTGCGGCAGCTGTAAAGTGTTTTTCAAGAGAGCAGTCGAAGGTGAGTCTTACCGAAACAGTAATTGTACAAACTCCCAAGTGTTATTTCAGTGCCTCAGCCAAATAATGTCTTTTCACACAAGACTTTTTGACATTTCACACTGAAAAACAAAATAAAATGATGTTTTATCCAATTTAATGTTATTATAAGGACATTCTCTGGCTAGAACGTTTCATTTCACTTTGTTAATCAATAAGACAAAAACAAATACATATACAAATTACAGTCCACGAGGAGAGCTTAAAGGTCTGTGGTCAGGGAGTGTTCCTTCCCTGCATTTGCCTGACCTTCTATGGTAGTTGTAAAGGTCAATAGCATCACTATCACATTGACCAGTGTTCTCCATCTTTGACTTGTTTGGCTTGTTATCTTCAGATGGCTGATATAAAAGAGCCACTATGTCTCCCCATGGCCGTGTCACCGTGTCCTCACAGCCTTGCCTCTATCTCATTCTCTTCTTTGCACCAATGAAGTATCTGAGTGAATAGTAAAAATGACTCTAGAGCTTTTCCTCTAACTTGTGTGTGCCTCTTCTCACTCCACAGGCCATCACAGCTATCTGTGCGCTGGGCGAAATGACTGCATTGTGGATAAAATAAGGAGGAAAAATTGCCCCGCTTGTCGCCTCAGAAAGTGCTACCAGGCTGGAATGATGCTCGGAGGTAACAGCTGATAAAGATAATAGTAAACCATAACTATTGTCTTTATCCACAGGAAGCCTGCTCTTTTCGTATTTACCTTTTACACTGAGTACTTGGCATAGAGCAGAAAAGCCTTAAGCTTGGTGATGTAATACAAGCACAAATTGTACTCTCCCTAATCACATCTCACTAGACCTTGTGTGTGTGTCACAGGCAGGAAGCTGAAGCGTTTCGGGGCCCTGAAGGCCTTGGGTTTATCCACCTCCCTCATGTTCCAGTCCCACTTGGCTATGTCAGGCGACAACCAGGCCTTGACCTCCATGTCTTGTCTCCCTGGTATCCGTGAGGTCCAGCTCTCCCAACAGATCCTCAGTATTCTTGAAAATATTGAACCAGAGATGGTGTATTCTGGTTTTGACAATTCTCAGCCCGATGTGCCCCACATCCTGCTCAACAGTCTCAACTGTCTGTGTGAAAAACAGCTGCTCTGGATCGTCAAATGGTCTAAGTCTCTACCAGGTAACATGCTGTCCAGGGTCACAGTAGTCATTTCTATGGTAACAGACTATAGCATTAGCCATAGCCTTTCATGATCAAATAAAATACGTGTTAAACAGACATGAGAACACACACTCAAATGTTGTGGTTGGAATGTTTTAATGATGACTAACAGATTGAAATGTTGAGCCATAAACCACAGTTGTAAACCACATCATATTATGAAAGGCTTTGCATTTACAACACTCGAGAGGCTAATTTAATACAAATTTAATGTCTTTTGAAGGATTTCGTAATCTCCACATCAACGATCAGATGACCCTGATCCAGTATTCATGGATGAACCTCATGGTGTTCTCTCTGGGCTGGCGCACATTTCAGAATGTCACCAGTGAATATTTATACTTTGCTCCCGATCTGGTCCTCAGTCAGTAAGTAGCCATCCTTTGTTAAAATCTGATTTAAAAACAAACATGCAAACATAGCCTCTTCAATACTGTATATAGTCTCTAGCCTAGTTGTTATATTTTTTCAGGGATCAGATGAGAAGATCACCCATCTATGATTTGTGCCTGGCAATACAGTTCATTCCTCAGGAATTTGCAAATCTTCAGGTCACTCGAGAGGAGTTTCTGTGCATGAAAGCCATTATCCTACTCAACACAGGTAATAGTCACTACACGTCATCTTTTATGGGAACACAGTGTTCAGCTCTGTTGTTTGTCTAAAGTAACCACAGAGTCTACAGTGTTTCAAACATATGGTGCTTTGATGAGCAGCTACTGTAAAGTTGCCCAATAACCAGAATGTTTTTAATACTAAGACCTTGACTGGATTAGTAGCTTTTGTAATCTACTTTCCACAATGTGCCCGATAGCAGCATGATACTTGTATGACTCCTACCAGTTATTTATATCTACTGAGTCCTGGACAAAATTAAATACTGTACTTTATTTAAACAGACTTTATATGGATGAAACCATCCCTGAAACTTTCACTGGCTCCAAACACATTGATGATAATGGACAATATAACATAGCTTAGCACAGTAGCCTATAGTATAGCATTAGCATGAATTATAGTTAGCCTGTCTTTTCAGATACATACTGACAGTTTCCAGTCTGATACTTATGTATGTACGTATGTTTTCTGCTTTTCACATTATTTTTCTGTCATGTCTCTTAGTGCCTCTAGAGGGACTCAAGAGTCAGGGCGCATTTGAAGAGATGAGGCAGAACTACATCAGAGAGTTGACCAAAGCCATTCACATGAAAGAAAAAGGAGTTGTGGCAAGTTCACAGAGGTTTTACCACCTGACCAAACTGATGGATGCCATGCATGATGTAAAGATTAATAAAACATTTGTATGTTTAAGTTTCACTCGTATGATTTGCCCTTAACATTAGCATCTTTTCACACAGATAGTGAAGAAAGTCAACCTCTACTGTCTGAGCACCTTTATCCAAGCGGACGCCATGAAGGTGGAGTTCCCTGAAATGATGTCGGAGGTCATTGCCTCCCAGCTTCCCAAGGTCCTGGCAGGGATGGTGAGGCCACTGCTGTTCCACACCAAGTGAATGTACGTGATCATCTTCATTGGACTGGATCTTTTATCTCTACAAAACTACAGGAGACGATCATCTGATTATGTAAAGTCACTTTTGACAAATTGCCTCAAAGCTTTTAATTTTCCTAACATGATGATTTACTCTGGAAATATGTTAAAAAGCATTATCCACCCATCAAATAGCTTTGTACTTGAAGCGGCAGGTTGTACCAGCTAGAGTGGAGAACACCCTATAATTTGGATGGAACAATGACTAATGACCCTAAAAACTTCAGGGAGGCAAAACCAAAAACTATTGGCCAGACAAACTTAAATGTTATGACAGCATGATACAGTATGTACAGTAGTTTAGTTTACTAGGAAAACATGTGGCCTATAATTACACACAACATATTTATTGAAATCAGAGTATCGCTAGTTGTTGATTTACATGGTTACTATAGAGATTGCCCCAAACTCCAATCAATGCACTCAGTTGAATTTAACAGCTGATTTTATTTTTAAAGCTCATTGTACTGTACATTACAGTATAAAAATGCTTTGTTAGAAAAATAACAAAATCTCAATGTATAATGTAACATATTGACAATAAGCTCCTACAGTTTTCGGGCAGTCAGGGAGTGTTCTCAAATGCCTATTGAAGGCCATTTCACATTCACACATGTAAATGGAAAAGAACATTCTGATCTTGGCAAGAGTCTCATCTCGAATACTTTCACAAATACATTTCTGTTTCAGACAGAAAGTCTTATTCTGGCGTCAGTCTAAAGTCTAAACCAAAAAGTCTTAAGTCTGTTTTGTGTCTTTCAGTCAAAATGATCTTTTCAAAATGAAATAACAAATGTTGTATTTTTGAACTATGTGACAGAAATATAAAATTAAATATTAAAAATGCAGTCTTTAATATAATGTAGATGTCTATTTATTTTTGCTAGTACACCAGTGTTTCAGCAGCTAAACTACAGACAGGTTAGAGGTAATGCTATGCTGCATATAAAAATATAATTTGGTATAAAGGCAAAGTGAAAAGGTAATTATTGTTGATTATCATTTACAAAATAACACGTGGGGTGGTCTTGTGCTACAGTAGGGTGTCACTAACATTAAAGTGCAATGCAGCAGTGAGTAGATTTAT
>JAVQKC010050334.1:0-21561 GCA_036025475.1 Philypnodon macrostomus | reverse complement strand
CTGTGTGCAAATGTTGAAACTGATCCGGCAATTCGTTTTTGAGTTATCGCGTTCACAGCTAGGATCTGTGGATGCAGACCAACGTGATTCCATAATATCATCTGTTCGCCGATATAAATACTGCTGTTAAATTTACAAATCTTGATTGAAACTTGATTTATGAACAGCTCGGCATTATCAAAAAAACAAAACAGTTAAAAGTGATTAACAACGAGGTGTGTTTACATATTTACTGTTATGCTTCAAGGATCATATCATATATATATATATGCAGTCTAGTGCACATACTCTATAGTTGAAGGAAGAAAGTATAATACAAATACATGCACAATATATTTTTGTATTTCTAAAGTTTAATGTGTACACTTGAGCAGGAGTAGGTGTAAATAGGTCCATTGTTTAGCACAGTGCAGGACCTGATAGAGTCTTGAGCAGTGTGTGCCCTTGCCTGAATGAAAATACAGAATGGAAAGAATTTCCTGGACTGAAACTCTATCCCTTTTGCCACTAAACAGCATTAAATGGACCGGAGGAAACCTCAGCACAAACTCTAGTGTGGGCAGATGGTTAAAGGAATATTAGTGCAGTCCTATAATCAAAGTTTTGAAAATTCAACAGAGAAGCATTTTGACAAGGGCTGGGGATGGAACAATACCAAAGATAACTTCACACAATTTTCAAACATGCTTATGGGCTGGAAAATATATCTGGAATCAAAGATTTATAGATGCACAGTGCAACATTGTAGATGAGTCATTCAATAAAAGCAGTTTTGCCATGAGGGCAGAGACATCCACCAAGGCATTGACCCTATGTTGTAATAGTCACATATAGAGCCTTTGGGTGATGATTCCGTATTGTGTATGATTCAAATAGAACCAATTTAGATTTTCTGGTTTACAATGAAGGCCCTTGCAGGACACTTGTGTTCCCTTTTAATGCAGTGCCCAAGGGCAAAGATGCTCTTTCTGAAGATGGTGTGGCCACAGGCTATAATCCTTAGCTTTCCTCTTAGAGCCCAGATGGTGTTGGGTTTCTGTCCAAGCAGCTGGGATAGGGAGTTTTGTGGTCTTCTTCAGTGAGCTTTGAAAGAGGATAGTGGACTTGAGGCCCTGAGTTTCCTAACAGAAACTCAGTGACAGGACAAACACACAGCTGACCCAAGAGCAGCTGAAGGAAGCAACCGGTGAATGTCACTTTAGTGTATGTTGGTGGTTACACTTTAAACTTTCTGAGCTTATTGCCATGTATTTATTTTATTTCCTTATACATTCTGATTTTGATTGTTTCTTAATGAGAGCTGTTTTTTTCCTGTAGTGTCTCACCCTTTATTATACAGACAGTGTGGCAGCAGCATGCTCTCAATAAGACAAACTATATAACTGGTTCAAAGTTTAGTGTTTTCAGTGCAGGGTCTGGTGGGATGAAGCAGCCCTCCTATAGCAACTTTAGATACCACTTTTCACTTATACCCCCAGAGTGGAAGTGGCCTGTTTGAGGAAGGTCTTGACAGTGTGTTGATTGGGGCTTTTCGTCAGCCTGACTGATCTACTGTTTCTCAATGTGGGAAGGATGCAGGGTTGAAATGGTTTCCTTCTATTTTGCCTGGCCACACAGTGGAAAATAACTGTGTAGTGGGTTTTGCTTGGCAAGGCAGTTCAGTTGTATTTGGAATCTTGTGCTAAAGGATGAGTATAGGCTAGACTGAGGCTGACACACAGGCACTAAAAGCCACATGTCAGACATATAAACAGCAGCCAGGGTTTATTTACAGCATTTGATCCTTCAGCTCATATTCAGATCCCTAACACTAACATACCTGCTCCCATATCAGTACGGACACACATCTCTTCAATAGGATAAGTACAGCAGGACTATTAAAATGAGCAGTACCGAGGCACTCCAATCATGCATCGTAGCTTTATTTAACACCAACATGTTTCGAACGTCTTCATCAGGGCTGAACACGTACAGGTGTGCAGAAATTTAAACCAATGGTCATGTGACCAACACCACGCGTTGGTAGAGTTCCAGTGTTTTTTGTATTTTAGATACCATGCCATGCCTTAATATGTTTAGATTTAGATTCAGTTTGGCCTGCTATCTCTATACTCAGTACAGTATACATTAGTCTGACAATATGATAATAAAATAACAACATTGCCATTTTAATACTCAGAACGATGATGATCCAATAACAATATTTCTGTAAGAATACTTGAATTCCCGCCCAGATTATAGCAAAGTAACAGTATTTCAGTGTTTTTTCACGTGGTGACTTCACGTGGTGTTTGGTCAGATTAGCACTGATGATGATGAAGTCGTGCACGATGTATGTATACTGACTTAACCAACTGATCCTTCATCTACAGCAGGACTATGTTGGGTATATAGTGAGCATAAACGTAGGAATATAAAAACGAAAGCTGACGTTTGTTTTCAGTTCAAATATAGTATTACTCAGTGCCTACACGTTTGAATGTGAATGCTGTGCTTTAAATTCTGTTTCCTTTTTAGTTACTGGGCACCCATAGTATAGTGATCTTTACTGTCACACAAAAAGCCAATATTTCCATAAAAACCCAAGGAAACCACGCTAGTCTCTAGTTTGGGAGCAGTTATTATGATGGTGCAGAGCGGAGGGCTGAGGTGGTCGAAATCGAACCCTGTAGTGTTTTATGACTGCTCTGAATCCAAGAAAGGCATGTCTGTTCCCTCGTTCTCATCTCCTCTCCAGGTTGGCCCATAATAATCAGAGCAACCACAAAGTTTAGATTTGGTTTTGCACACCACTCACCCACACACGTTTGCTCCAATCACAAATGTATCTGACTTTAAGAGAAGTAAGTTATGTAGATTACTGAAAGAACCAGAGGGGCATCCATCTCCTTTATTCCATCAGATGCCATGACTGACAGGAAAATTCATTCGTCAACATTCAAAATATTGTAAGGATCACAAAGGGTGCACGGGTGCCTCGGGCCTTAGGCAGGGCAGTGAGGCACATTAAATTGAGAGACAAAAACAACCATTAGCCCTCACACCGTCTGACCTATTCTCCTACATTGATGTCTTTAGATAGTGAGTGGAAGCCGGAGTAAGAGAACCCACAGCAACACGGAGAGGACATGTCTTTACCCAAAGAGATTATGTGACTTGGAACCTGCAGTCTTCCTACTAATCGGTTTGCAGGAGTAGTCTGATGTATTGCCTCATTAAAGTCTAGTGTTAGTGGTGCATTAAGTGCCAGTAATTAAAGTGTCACATTAACTGGCACAGACTGGACTGTAAACCAGCACACAGAAAGCTAGATTCTCTGCAGTCCAACCTCATTAGGTGAATAGGCCTGAACGTCTATGTAACAGGCTAAGTACAATTTCCTCTCACCATTCACCTCTGTTTTGCCAGCTTGTAAATTTCTCATAAATTAATCGGAAAGGAACAAAAGTGTGAAGGAGAAGTTGATTGCTGTTGAAATAACCTTTACTTTAAGTAGTCATTTTTCTCACATTGCTATTCACAAATGTGTCCTTATGAAGTCCAGATGCTACCGGCAGCTCATACTGTACATTTTGTTGGAGAACTTGAAGACAAATAGTTTCCATACCACACGGACACAGAGCAGATCAGATACAAGTGTTATGGATTTTGACTGAGAAATAAATGAACATCAACATCTGGCTAAAGCACAATTAAATAGAAACTAGACCTGTGAATGAGTATAAATTTACATGTATTTGGATTGCTGCTCTCTTTGCAAATACAATTGAGAGCTTTTCGGGATAAATTACAACAGTCTTGTTTTTATAGCGTTGTCTCAATAGACAAAGTCTTTAAAAGAAGCTTGGAAATTTAGATTTGCCTTTTTCAAAGTCTGGGGCGTTTCATTGCCAAACTCAATATAATAACTGTAAAACTATTACAACTTGAAAAGTGTTGCTATTGGCAGTTGGTCAGAGCAGGGGCACTTGAACATTTTATGCCAATAGAGAATACTGATGCCATGTGTTTATATTTCATTTGTTACACTATGAATCTGACAAAGACCTGCACTTTACTGCCAACAGAGCAAAATAGCAAAAAGTAAATGGTTAGACATGCATGAGAGCAGTTAGCCCTTCTGTCTTAAGCTCTGCAACTATTGATTTCCATTATCCAGAATGTGTTGGTCTTTTTTACTTCATTGTATACATGCAAAAACGCATGTCATTTTTCAAGGTCTAGATCCCTGCTTGTTTTTCTTTGGGTGACCATACTACTACTATATTTAAAATATGGGTATCTCCAGCAGCGTAGAAGAAAAACATATCACAGTAGCCTACAGGAAGTAGTCTCTGCCGGGGCATTATTTTACACCTCGCTGATGCAGGGGCAAACATAACTTAGGCTACTTTCCTCTCAACAGGTTTCTTAGCTTTTGGTAAGAATCTGGGAAGTGTGCCAGAAACACTAAAAATAAAGAACTGAGAACAATTTAATCCCTATCACAAACATGGCAAATTCAGTGAAAGGATAAAGACAGCTTCCAAAAAATAACATTTCTGAAGGTGAACAATAATTCCATTTATATATGTGGTATATTTTCTTTGTAAATGTGAGCTTCTTTCTCCGCTCAGGTAATGAAAATGGATGCTCTTGTTTTTGGTTTGTATCATTTTACACAGCAGCTCACCAAGGAATTTTCATTCCCAGACATAGACTTAAATTAGTAAATTATACTAGCACAGTACAAGGCTATTATTGTCTGACATTTCACATCACAATTGTATGAACTGCACTAATAATTTCATGGTTAAATTATATTTATTCAATAATGATGTGAAAATAAATAAAAATATCTAGAACTAAAAACAGCTAGTAAATGCATAAAGTGAATCTGAAATTATGAATTAATTTGTAAGGTAAAAGAAAGGACACAACCATATAGGCCGACAATAAACTATACCATAACTGTCCAAATGACTTTTCTCAAGCGCAGGAAAAACTCAACACAGGATAAGGTGTGTAACACTCCCCTCTGCTGTTTATAGAATGTATTCAGGGGTGTAGCTGCTCTGCGGGGCAGGAGGTGAAGGGGCATAGCATCAGCTTCTACATTAGTGATAACTAATGAGATTGTTTGTTTGTTTTGTTTTTTATCACATTGTAATAAACATTTTTTGGTTTGATTAACTTCATTCAATTGTAATAGTCCTATAGGCTTTGCCAAACCCATATAGGCAGTTTACTAGCAGGTAACTATGTCATAATCATACTGGTAATTCCGAACCTATATGTAACTAGAAAGTACTTTAATGGACAGCAGCACATTGTTGGAATGTTCTATTTTTTCTACTGCAATATTTCTTTTTGACACGTGATGGCGCCATTGTAAAACGGTCACACATCCTGTTGCCATGGTGATGACGCTGATTCCCACAAACTCACGTCTGTCCAAAATACCCTTTTTAAAATCAAAGGCTTCACCTAAGCTTAACACGTAAGTTATAGTTACATTTCAATTCTTGTTTGAATCAAATTGACAGTTCTTTGTCAATTATAACTGGTAAATATAATACTTAATTTATACTCGCTGTCCTCTGCCCGCTTCCCATAATGCATCGCTTTATTTTGTCTCGTATCTCAGGGAGATGATAGGGAACTGACACAGCCGCCCTATCGCTACCAAAGTGGACTCCTTTGCAGCATCCATCGCTGACAGACATGCTGGGAAAAGGAACATGCACTTAGCCTCACTGGCTTCTCTTGCTTTTAACAAAATTTAATCAGCACCTTTAAGAAATTGGACGATATCTATTTTTAGCCCAAAGGTAAGAACTCTCCCAAGGTGGCGTTCAATCAACTGGCGTATAGCCTTGCTAGCTTTACATGCTAACTGCAAGCTAGCTCTATAAAGCCTCACACGTACATCCTCTGTATGGATATTTAATAGAACATTCTTAAAAATCAGTATATTAATATGGTGTTTATATTAACATTAACATTGACATTACGTCATTTTAACATTGGTAAAAACAAACACATCTGAACAAGTTGATTACACTTGACATGATACTCTACAGTTGTATTATGTTATATTGTCTGCCTTACTACGGAAAATATCCATGATAAATGCAGTGATTTAGACTAGACATGTAGCTCTGTTTCGCTTTGTGTCATAAACGTATTATAATGTAACTGTAAAGAAGGTAGTTTCGTCTCATTGTATAAATAGAATAAAAGGCAACAGTGAAAGATCATTTTGCTTGGGTTTGGACAGTTCCTTCTCTGTGCTGTGCTGTCTATTGTGCGCGTTTAACTGCAAGGACGCTGTGTGACCGTAAGAACCAGAGTAGCACTTAAATAACACGTAGAGTCCGGTACTGCTACCAACATCAAACCTCTTTGTAATGAGAAACAAGGTCACCCCAGAACAGTTTGTCATGGTTTACAACATTGTTTTTGTGCAGTCATTATGTTATAACCCACAACAACAGCGGGTTATGTGGCTTTCGGGTGCTGTCCGCAATGCAGGTGCTGAAATTTAAAGTGCAGGGCACAGTCGAGCATCCTCTGTCTTTGTAAATGAGCCCGAGCCTTTTGCGCTATTAAAGGCATACGAAACGCTTATACTTCTTTAGATGTTTACCTTTCCCAGACGCTATGTTTACATCAAGGACGTTTGATAAATTAATGACATTAATGTGCACACTGCTCTTGGCTGCTATTGGACATAGTCCATAATGAACATTGTGGTAGAAATAGTCTATTGCGTAAAAAAACATTGATGTTGTGAAGATAGTTACGATTGGCTAATGTTTCATGCTGCAGCTCATTGATTATTTATGGACACTTTATGGGGAAAAGCTGTGTCTTCAGAACTGAGTGCCTTAGGAGACTGGTCACACTTGTTTGACTTTATGTTTTAAGAAAAGGTTGTACAGAAACGTGTTATTTTCATTCCGATCTCCTCCACATTATGACTTAAGACACTTTGATATTGAGGCTGTCTGAGGTCACATATTTGCAAATGGAAAAGTATGTAAGCTATTCTTGAGATGGGCTGGGATGAGAGCACTGCTTGCAGGGCAGGGTTTACCGGAAGGACTCCACATTAGTCATCAATAATAGATTATCTTTTCAGCAGTTATGACACACCACTGGAGTTGAGGACACATGTTTTCAAAAATCCAGTTATTATATTTTTTTCATTATTTGGTGTGTGCCCACTGTTGTGGAATATATTATTTATGTCAGTGAGCTAATGATGTAAGTGAGAAGGCCTCTGATGTGTTATTGAAGCATACTTGCATATGGAGCAAAGGCTTTCCCTGGGCACTTGTGAGAATCAGTGTGCACTCAACTCTGAGCTGCTGCTGCTGCTGTTTTTCGGATGGTAGAAACTGAGGAGCCAGTGATTATTTTATCCTCTGTGTGGCTCTAGAGACTGACCTCCAGTTACAGGAGGGGAGGGAGGGGTCTGATATGAGGGAAGAGCCAGTCTACTCTATGCACATTTGCCACACCCACTCACAGTGTTTTGGGCCAAGCAATATGACCTCAAATCAATAATGAACAGAAATTGTGTTTATTGTCACTGTACCTAATCCATGTAGTATTCTTTATAAATTGTGATCTGCATATCAATAATTCTGATTTATTATATATTATTATATAAGTTTACTTAGACAAGCTCATTTGGAGATTAGATCACATATTGAGTACACCTCAAACCTCGAGTGGGGGGTGACAGTAGCTCAGTGGTAGAAGGTGGTCCTATAATTGGAGGGTTGGCGTTTCGAACCTCGCTCAAACCTGTGCATACGTTTGTATGTGGTTATTGGTGTTTGGTGGTGGTTGGAGGGGCAGTAGGCACTTTATGGCTGCCATTCTTCTGTCAGACTGCCCCAGGGAAGCTGTTGTCACAACCAGTGTGTGACTGTGGAGTGAATGAATAATGCAGTGGTGCTAAACTATAAGTGTGTGTTTGGCCAAAAGTGAAATGACTACTACCAACTCTTAGTTTGACTTATTGTCTCTTTTCTCTCTGCCACCAGTGTCTTAAGTTGCTAGGTTGCTGTTTGTTGGAGCATAATCAGCCATGGCATCTGCAAATGTTAGCCTGGAGAATCAGCTTCACAGCGCACAGAAAAACCTGCTCTTCCTCCAGCAAGACCATGCAAGCACTTTAAAGGGACTGCACGCTGAAATTCGACGGTTGCAACAACAATGCACTGGTGAGTTGTCATTGTGAAAATAAAACCTGATTATTGGAAATACAGTAAGTTCTCCACTTCTTGCTGCACAGCGAAATGTGTATTGATTATTTTGGTAAAAGATACTCAGCTGTAATTTGAAACAAATGCCCAGAGATAAGGGAGCTTCAACTGAGATTTGTATCTCCTCGACTAACCTGCCCATAATTCTACCTTTAAACTCTCTCTAATCTTGTTAAACCTATATTTGTCTGAATGTGAAACCGTGACAGTGCTGTTAGTCTGTGCTTTCTGACCTGCTGTATCCTCAGTAGACTCATGTGACGCCAATAACCCTCGTCTTTGTTCACAGACCTGACATATGAGCTCACTGTGAGAAGCTGCGATCCCTCAGGTAAGACCCACCACAAGGACACAACACACCGTCAACCATTTTAGCATAAAAGTTGTGGCCCAAATATTGATTGATCATCGTCTGTGGTTTGGTCTGCACTGCATTTTGCTTATACCCTCACACCAAATCAATAAAATTACATCAACATGAAAAAATAAATAATATGGAAAAAGTTACTTTGGCTAATAGCAAAATGTTACTCTTAAATTATATATTAATATATATATATATTTTTATATATTCTTATGGAGTGGCTTAAATATATTTCAGTAACAACAAATGCCTCAACACAAGACGCATTACATTGTGGGACTCCCTGTGGTTAATTACTCTGGTGTTCCCACTGCTCTGAACATTCAGTGACCAAACTGTCCAGTTCAGCAGTGGCCTCAGTTAATTTATTTACTGGCATTGAGTGACCGCAGGGATCTGTTTTACTGAGCAGGAAGCATGTTGAATTTAAAGAGGGCCAGGGCAAGCTTGGTTATGGCTGGTTTAGATGTGAACAGTGCTGTTAATGTCTCCTGTTAGAAGCACAGACATGGTACTGTGAGATATTTCAGAGATTGAAGTGCAGGAAATGAGATTATCTGTCACAGCGCTAATGCACAGCCTGCTTAGGGCAGCAAGGCTCAGCTGTTCTCACCAGGGTAAAAATCTAAAGTGCCCTGTTCCTTGGCTCCACTCTTGGGTTCAGAGAGTTTTTCTTGGTATCATATCACTTTGATTATTGTATAGATTTTAGGCTGTGTGATGGTGGGCGTGTTAAAGGTCAAAGCAGTTTGCCATAAGTGAAATGTGAGACAGCTGCCTTTTACCACAAATGAGTCTGCATAGGATCAGACTGCCCCTGCTAAAAGACTGTCCCAGACTCATGTCTGTGCCGAATGTACTAATCAATATTCATGCCTCTGGATGGATAAATGTATTTATTAACGTATCCTTCAGACCACTACAAAAAACATTTGAAATTTCTGGCAAAAGCATAACAAAGACAATTAAGCTTTTTTGGGTTTTGTGTTTGGTCGTTAGCGGCATCCATGACCACTGTATAATCATATACTATGCCATATGCAAATGTTTATAATTCACAGTAAAGTCAATAATAAAAAATATTGTAGTTATGAAATATTTGTATTGTATTTTCCTGCAGACAGCGGCGAGGCCCGGTGTAGGGAGCTGCAGAGGAGATGTGAGGAGCTCGAGGCGGAGCTAAAGAAGAAGGAGGAGGAGAACACAGAGCTGCTGAGGGACCTGGAGCAAAAGAACGCCATGATCTCAGTTTTAGAAAATACCATCAAAGAGAGAGAGAAGAAGTACCTGGAGGAGCTGAAGATGAAGAGTCATAAACTGGCCATCCTGTCTGGTGAGCTCGAACAGAGGGCCAGCACCATCGCATACCTTACCTCACAACTCCACGCCGCAAAGAAAAAACTGTTGGCAGGTAGCTCCTCAGAGGCCAGCCCAAATGTGAGCCCCGTCACGTCCTATAAGCCCACCCCCCCTCCCGCCAAAGATAGGCAGCCTGAGACCCCGCGCCGCCGCATGAAGAAGAGCCTGTCCCAGCCTCTGCACCCAGAGCTCACAGAGGTGTACCGGGCTGGGCAGGAAGGGAGGAGGATGGTCCTCCGTGAGCCTCTAGACGCCATGCCTGACCCTACCCCTTTTCTACAGGCTGGCAGAGACTCTCCAGAGCCTCAGGTAGTGCGGGAGCGTCCCGCCGTCATTCCTCCCATAGCACCTTCAGGCTCTATATCGTCCGCTCTTGGTGCCACAGCCAGCCCTCGCCACAGCCCCGCTCGGGACCGGCAGTACAGGGCTCATGTTGGAGTGGCACATCGTATCCCCCTAGGGGCTACCCCTCCTGTCGCCCCGCCACAGGCAGAGCTGGAGACGCTGGCAGTAGACCAGGTCAACGAAGAGAAGGTTGTGCGGAAACGCTCAGGAGTGGACAGGACAGTTTAAACAACATTGTGCACATCTACTGAATACTCTAAAAAGCAGGACGAAGCCTGACCCACTGTGTAGCCTGCTTTTTACGCAACACGCAATATTAAAAAAACACATTTTGTTTTTGGATACCTTAAAGACTGTTTTCAATGTAGAAGGTGACTACTACAAAGCATGCCAAATGTTGCTGAACCACTGAGATCTTGTATCTTACACATTTCTGCTTCCGCTTCCACTTTATTCAGTCCAGTGTGATGCATAAACCAAATTGTCAGCCAAAAATCTGCATCAGTGCCTCCTCAGTCGGCTCAACTGTAGACAAGCTGTGTAACGTAGTCAAAGCTCATAGTAACCTGCACATATTCTGTACCATTTCTAAATCTAAACATATCAAAACACAGTATGGATACTTCTTATATCTGCAATTACTTGGGGTAGAATAAATAATGAAATAATCTCTTACATCTTTTGTGATAGCAGTATAATATGTTATAGGTATGTGCTGCATATTGTGCAATTGAAGTTTGCTTGTACATCTTTAATGCAGTATGAGATGGTGGTGAAGGGTGTGGATATGCATGTGTGCAAGAGGGAGATAAGTCTGAACAAGTGGTGGTTTGGTTTGAATGATTCAAAATGATGGTATTTGTTACACCAGGGCATTTTTGAAAACACTGTAATAGGATTTTGTGATAATATAATTGTACTTTTTAAGCCTGTACATTTTTAATGATTTTATAATTTATTGTTTCAACAGGGATGAACACTGCACTCCACTGTTGAAAGTGAACATCACATTATAGTAATTATAATCGAATAACCTGCTTTTCACAGTTGCTGTTTATTGACATACAGAACAAAACAATAAAGCAATGCCTTTTGATTTGCCCACTTGTCTTTTATATATAAATTATTACAAAATAACACAAGTAAACCAGATTGCGTCAGGAACACCACCCAATGTTATCTACAAAACCTTGTAAGACTGAGATGGTTTTAACATGTACAAGCCATAGCCACTAGGTGTCTCTAAAGAGAACGTCCAAGCGACCTTTGCCACAAAACACATTGCTACAAGTAAGCTTCTTTTTGTAAATAACCAAACCACCGAATGATTAAAATAAATTTTATTTTATGACACATGAGGAACAAAGTAGGCTTCTCAATGCACAGAGGCATGCACCATATTTGGCATATTGGATTTTTAGTTATTTACAGTTAAAAGGCCACTCATTTTGCTTTACTGAAATGAAAAAAGTAACACACATTTACACCAACCAAACACCATCAAAGACAACCACTTTTTGACAAGCGTTAGTTAAACATTTATTGTGATGGCACCAAAGAGGCACACGTTTTGGGGAAAGTAGCTTATCTTCACAATAGTCCCATGAGCTTTTTCAGATTAAATGTTTTCTTAGATTCATAATATTTTTATAGTTACTACTTCTAAACACATTTTTAATATTAATGTGTGTGTTAGATTCTTCAAAACAGAGCTTTAATCGCTTTGTTCTGCTACAGTGCATGCTCAAATCTTTTAGCAGGCGAAGTTTTCTTTGGTTGTAAACCTAAAAAGGAAAAGAATTATACTTAATTTTTGACAATTACTGCTTACCAAACCAAATACCTGGAGATGGTGGTCAGACCTGAATCAGTGAGGGTTAGATTATTGAGCTCATCCTCCAACTGCTCGGAGGTAATGGTTAAGGGTCCTTGAGGCGCATCAGGCAGAGAGCTGAGCGGGTCGGGCCCTGGTGCGGTCGAGGGCAGTCGGTCTGTAGGAACTTTTGGTAAAACTGAGGTTGAATCAGGCTGTGACTCTTCCAATAAAGACTTAAGCTCTTTCTCCAGAGCATCCATGTCTTCATCTGCAACACCATATTACAGAATTAGAGCAAAGCATTGCTATGAAACAATTTAAATGAACAGTACATAAAATGACAAACCTGCACCGGTCACCCCACTTGATAGAGTCTGGTTCACTTCGTCTTGAGTGTCACACAACTAATTGAATAATTGGATAATGAGTACATTTAAAAACTAGAAAATACCATTAAAATGCAAGTTTAAAAATAAAAAGATACCTCCTGGATTTGATCCACCAGACTCTCAGCTCGTTCCACAGTCACATCCTTTAGAGAAAGTCGTAGAGCAGATACTCCAGCTTGATACGCCTGCATGACCTGCAAAACCCAGACCAGTATTTTACAGAGAGCACAGACAGCTTACCTCAGTAGGCTGAAGGTGTCTTTTTACCATCTTATCAGTCTGTGACTGAGCTATTCTGTCCAGGATTCCTCTGATCGTCTCCAGTTTGGCAAACAAGTTGTCTGCCTTCTTTTCAACCCTTTTGCGTCCTCTCAAGCATCTCAATGCCTGTTTAGCAGATATAAATACATGTTAGGTTAGGTTAGTTATAGTGTGATATATCAATGATCAATTGTATTAGGAGAACAATAATCACTCATTTCACATTTACTCCCATTGAGACTAACCTGAGATTTTCTTCCTTCCTTTAGCAGAAGTCTTGCTTCTTCTTTGCACCTACAAATAAATAAAATGAAGTACACTTGCAAAATTATAATGTATTTTTACTAGCTTAAATATACTGTACTTGTCAGCTTCAATGCCCAGTTTCTCCACCCGCTCTCCAAGTAGCTTCTCACTGCGCTGAAGCTGGTAGATGCCTATGTCCACATCATTAATAGGAGAGACTCGATCTTTTCCAGGCTGACTAAATTTAACAATCTGTGTGGACACATACAGGACAGAAGAATTGTATAAGCCAGAAATCAACAGGCTTTACTTAATACAGTATGTGTTTATTAAAAGTCCTTGATAACTATACCTTTTCCCCTTCATGGAGTGAAACCATCACTTGTTTGTCCCTCTGCAGCTGCAGTAGAGCCATGCACAGGGTGCTCTCATCCGCACATATGTCAGACGAAATGGAACAGAGCTCTGGAAATGATACAATTGAGGAGCTTGCAAACTCACTGCTACGGTATGCCCCAAGTAATTCAACCGCTTTCTCCTAGAACAAAATGATGGCTGAAGAAATATACATACATGGAAATACATGTCTAGTGATAATATGTAAAACCAACCTTGACTAGTTCAATAACAACAAAAGACTCTTCTAAAGGCACACGGCCACTTCCTAAAAGTGTTGAGAAGGTCCATTTGAGTGGCTTGACCAGAAGCAGCCCCACACCCCATGATAACCAGCCACTGTCCACGTTGGCAGCAAACTCTGACTCCCTTTGAATCTTTCCACACCTTGAAAATGTGAGAATAACATAATTAAGAAGACAGTGGGGACAGCCTCCACAATGACATCCAGCTGAGAGTGAGCACTATACAATGAGCTCTACTGCAAGGGATGAAGTGCACATTATAAACAAAACTAATGCCAAAATAAAAATATATATCATTCATTTCCTGGTTCTTAATAATGTCATTGCTATCAGTGTCGTGGTTCCCCACTTCAATGGCTCAACTAACAACACTGTACCGTAGCTTGATATTTACCTGGCCATAGACTGGAGTACAGTAGGTAGACCGAGTGGACTCTTTTCTTTCCTCCTAAAGGCCCTGTTCAAGTCTTGCAGGTTGACACAGACTGTGCCCCGGTCCCTGTAGCTCTGTGTGATCAAACACGTCCAAAAGTCCATCTTACTGTCCCAGTCTGTGGTGTTTACGTCTCTGTTCTCCTTGAAGTCAGAAAAAAGGAAATTCATTCGCTCGTCGTCGTCCCACTCGGCAGGCAAGACCATTTTGGCAAGTGTACACATTACGTAGATTCGGCTTAAAACTTAAAAGAAATCCTGTTTTTCTTGTTGTAACCAGGTTGTAACTGCGTCTCTAGCCACTGACAGTTAGCTTAGCATTTCGTACAGTAGCTCCTGATAGATAGAAATGACCCGAGTAGTAATTCTCGTAAATGTTAAAACATGGTATTGACAAATGTAAATGGTAGTCTTCCTACTATGACACGCGTTCAAATGGATTTTTCATTGCACAACACACATAAACTCCTCTAGAGACTGTGCTAGCGTGTCCAATATCAACAAATATATCCAGCAGCGCTGGGTAATGTCAAACGTGCAGACGGCAAGGGCGGTGTTAACTGTCCCAACGTCCGCTTACGGAACATACAGCGACGTAGACACGCACAAAAATAAAACAAACGCCCCAACAAAAACGCTCACTACCGTCATTGACGCATCTTTGTTGCGCATGTTCCAACCAGCGTAGAGGCTATTATTAAAGTGCATTGTGCATAGTAGTTATCTGTAATTAAAACAGTTCATTGATATCCAAATATGAATACACTCTCTGTATCCACAGTTTTTACTTATATTTCCAGGCAGAAAAAAAATCATTGTGTGTATAATAAGTGCTTTTGACTCTCAAAAGAAACCAAATCACATTAACCTACCACCGGATGGGCCTAAGGAACAAAACATTTTAATGAAAACATAAAAGAAAACAGTCATAGCAGTCAATAAATTTCATATTCACACATTATTGCACAACAAACACCATATCCACAATTGTACACATGTGTACTGCTATTTTGGACAAAGGTGTTCTAATGACACGTATTGCTTGTTTTACTTTGAGTCCTTCTTCCAGAGTCATGCACATTACTGCACAGTAATTATTTCACAACCCAGAGTAAGCACTTTTAGATTGAGAATTAGTATGCTCATGCACATCATTCTTCACATTAGTCCAGTAAAGTAAAGCACATTGGCACTGAGATGGTACATTATTCATGCATATATCAACATTAATTATTTGCCTGTCTTGTTCATATGTATGCATTTTATTTGGCACATGTTCACATCAATATACTGTTTCATGTCTACTTGGCACTGAGATCCACCAACAGGTGCTGATAGGCCAGTGTGTTGCCTTTGAAACTCGCAGCCAGTAAAATGTCCTTGTTGTCGACAGATAATAAGCTGAATGCCCGCGGTGCCCTCATGTTGAGCTCCTGGAAGGGCTTAAAGCGCTGCGTGAGGTCGTCCCACAGATATACTCTGGAGAAGGAGAAGTCACTGCCCAGGATGAGATACTGGCGAGGGCCCACAGTGAACGGATACACAACCATAGAGCCACGAGAGGGAAGAGTCTGGATCTCCACAAAACGCTGTCCTTCCCATCGCAGGATCTTAGAGTCACCAATGAACCGTGTGACGCAAAGGTACAGAGCTCTCCTTACCCAGAAGTGCTTCACCATCTGCACATCGGCCACCTCTGTGATTTGGGAGTGAAATATGAACTGTCTTTGGCTGCGGTTCCACTGGTAGACCACTGGGGGTTGAGAGGCACTGGACAGGATGAGGTGAGGCTTTCCCCCTGCGTCAAGAAACTCCACATGAGTGTCCCGGTGCCAAGGGTGCAGGGACTGATGGGAGTAGAAACCATTGCTGTTCCACTGATAGATGCTGGTGGAGCCTGCTTTGGAGCTGTCGGCCACCACAAAGTACCACTCTCCGTCCAACTGGAAGGTCTCCACAAAGTTGGGCTTCCTCACTCGGGTTGTGTCGATGTCTTGGATTTTAATAAATCGCTGTGGGCCATCTTCCCACCTAAAAATCAAAAGAAAATGTGAAAAAATGTGAAGTTTCTTTACTTATCTAAGTAAAAGGGTGATCCAAGTGTTTTCAGCTACTGAGAAGGTCAGTGCATAGCATTCAAGAAAACAGGCATGAATGAAGCAAAATACAACTGCCGCTATGCTTGACATATACAATAAAAACAATAGTAGCTACAATATTGCATAAAACTAAAAAATGGTGACTAACATAACAGGGTCCCATTAAAACAACCATGATCCTTACTTGTATATATGCGATCCACCGAACAACTGAGCCACAACCATGTGAAGAGTGTTGTTTATTACCACCGGTTTGCAGTACACAGCAGAACGAGCTGTTAGGTAAGACACAGAAAGCTATTAAACGCTGAAGATTCATGAGATAGCTGGCATTTATGAAAGAGCTTAAATCTTACAGGTGATGTTGTGAAATCTTCTAAAGAGCATCTCCACATGATCCCAAACGTAAACAGTGCAGTAGCCTGAGTCGGGCTGAGCAAAAGCCACAAACTGATCATCATTAAAATCATAGGACTCCACTGACACAGAATGGAAGGGGAAGGTCTCATAAACTGCAAAATCTAAAAGAGGAGAAACCGTTATTATGTTATTGTATAAGTCTAGGTAAAGATAGAGATACAATGGTATCTTTGATAAAGATATAAAGGTAAAGATACCAGCGCTGATGCAGTTAAAGTCTCGTGGTGCAAGGTCATGAATTCTGCGACCCTGAAACTCAAAGGGGCTGGCGCAGTAAATGGCAGGAACTGTGGTGTTGGTTTTCTCGATCCAGTCTACGAGCCACTTGATTTTACAGTCACAGTGGAAAGAGTTTCCTCGCAAGTCCCTGAGAATTCATGATGAGAATAACAATTACAATTCCAAATAACATAACACACAGACAGTAAATTCATGTTTTTCTGAAGAATTTTGAAGAACTTACAAATCAGTGAGAATGTCAAGATGTTTAAAGAGATCTCTCGGCAGCGTCTGTAGATTGTTGTTTGAAAGAGATCTAAAAATATACATAGACACATCTAGATCTAATTGTAAAAATGTTCATAGCTGGATAAATAAGAAGAATTGTTTAAAAATACTCACAGATGAGTCAGTGACTTTAATCCTCTGAAGGTATACTTTGAAAGAGTCTGGATGTCGTTATTCTCTATGAACCTGAGGAGAACAAAAGACAGTCCAATCATATTAGAGTGTCTAATGTAATCACAATTTCTTGATTTTCAGTGGCAGGTGAAGGTGTACTTGTTAAACTACAATGTGTGTCAGCTTTTTTTAGGGAATAAAAATAGGTCCCACAATGAGACCATTTAAGAACTACTGGTTTTGGTCTTCAAATTGTGGCACAAGGAGCACTGATGAAACACCTGCACTGATGAAACGCCTGCTCTGATGAAACGCCTGCTCTGATGTAATAGTGTTTTCAACATAAAATAACATTAAACATAAAATAATAACCATATTTTCTGACCATTCATTTTAATAATGTAATAATTACTATAATACTAATCTTAAAATAGGATTGTGAGAGCAAGTTCTATGTGGTTTCTTGTTGTGAATGACACCATAAAATGTGACAATGCAGACAGAATTGCAAATGTCTTCAGATCAGCATCATTTGATCCCATCTGGCCACTGTTCTGTATACGCGCAAGGTTAGCAGATACAAGTACAGCGAATTCTGGGGCTCTTGGAGAGTGAGAAGATGGCACTATTAGCATGCACAGCGGGTCGCGGTGGTGATATAACTGATGCAGAGGTCTTTATGGGCTGCAGCCAGAGCACAGTGCAATCCAAGTCATCAATTAACTACTTTAAAAGGCCTCATCAATTCAGAAAATGGCATATTCAGCTTTATCGCTCAAGCTTAGAGGCAACAAGGCTTATCTTTGGCTTTCATTGGCACAGCACAGACACATTTATGCTTTATATTTTTGCACTATATTCTGATGATATATGGGCATTTTTTTGTGCAGGGCAAACAGAGATACTCACAGGTATTGCAGATGAGCAAGACCGACAAAGGCATCATCAGAGATCATAGTGAATGTGTTGGAGTTCAGAAGCCTGCCAAAAAAAGTCATAAAGAAGAAAGTTAATTCAATCTTCTTCTACTGCTTTCTCCCAGTAGGGATTGCAGGTGTCTTGAGGCCAGTTAGTCGCAGGGCTGACACTGAGACACACACAAACAGACGATCACTCACAACTAACTCACATTCATTCACTAGGGACAATTTAGATTGACCAATTTTGGGAGGGGAGAGGAAGCCAGAGTTCCCGGAGAGCATCCACAGTAGCACGGGGAGGATACGCAGACTCCACCCAGAGAGATTGCAGTCGACATATCGAAAGCACTAACTGCTCTGCCTTTATTATATATTTAAAATACATAGTAATCTACTACATATGAATGCATGTGCGGTCTACAGGGCTAACAGAAATGTCAATTTAGATCAACATTGTAAAGTTATAGCTTCATCAATCAATTTTTTACACACACAACAGCAGAAGACACACAAAGGATTCCAGAAGATAAACAGGCCTTTGTGTTTCAGAGCAGAGCTAAAAGGGAGTCAGTCTTTCACAGTCAGCCTGATACAGAGCCACTACAGTTATTACTGCTATGTCACCACTGTTTTCAATACCCATTCATTCAAGTAGCATTCAAGGAGCTCAAGAGTTTTCATTGTTACTGCAAACAAAACCATTAAAAACCCACAGCATAAATAATAGTAGGTCCACATCATCAACATCTATGTGAATTTAAGCTATGAATCTTGGCGAACACTATAAATGTATTCTTCGTACTTACAGAAACTGCAATAGAGATAGATGGGAGAAAGCCCCCTCTGGGATAGTAGTAAAGGCTACATTCACCATCGTCCTGTAAAAACATGAGAAAGTACACTATCTCAATGCTTGTCACATCATTTTCTAGTTATTTAAATCAAGAGTGTCATTACATAATTGGTTTGAGACAAGCAGACATCAGTACTGGCCTGACACAGACCAGATTTCAGTGCTGAATGCAGGAGTGATGTTAGGCCAATCTCTGCCCCCAAAAATATTCCCCGGCCTCCCCAAAAGTAAGTCATAATATGAACCAGGTCTAACCCAGGACAAAGGGGTAAAAGACTGGGGTAAACAGGACTAAACCATACATAAGTGAGGTCTAATCAGGACTAAAACATAATCTAAACTAGGTCTAAACTAGAACTACACCAGGAGTAGACCGCCTCTGAACCAAGTCTGAACAAGATTTAAACTTGGATACATTTAGGACTAAACCAGAACTAAACCAAACACACTGTCCTCTTAAGAGTTTCTTCGGTTTAAGCCAGCCCATGATAAACTCACAGAGATATGATGCCCGGGGGAAAGCTCTTGGGTATAGCCTTGGTGTCCACGCAGAAAGCACTGTCTTTGGTGCAGGAGCAGGTCGCAGGGCAACGGGGGATCTTTGCTTTCTTTGAGTTTGCTTCCCCCGGTGCACACAGACACAGCACAGTCAAAAACAGAAGCTTTATCCATCTCGATCCACTGTCTTCTGGCATCCTCAGAGCAGAAAGCAAATCCGTCTGGCTGAGCGTCTTGAAGTTCCTCCCTAAAGTTGTGGTATAAAGCTGATTCTGATAGTGGAATCCTATAGTAGCTTTGATAATGCAGAGGGAATGGTTGAGAGATGTGAGCGCGTGGGAGGAGGAATGTTGTGGCTGATGCAGATTCCCCGGCTCGGTGATGGTACCTCTGCTGCTGCTGCTGAAGGCACACTGCAGGAATGACGAGCTCAAAAGGACCTGTACGCAGCGCCACTCTCAATCAATAATTCACCAGCATGTAAACACAATGAGAGGAGAGTGGATGAAACACCACTGCCAACACACTGCATGCTATAAATCACATATATGTATGCTGCTGCAGCCATAAGTGCAAAGGCTTTAAAAATGCATTATATCCAGTCCTGCTCTCGCACAATCTCAGCTCGTTTATCTTGCTGTATTTTATCTGACAATTAAGTATATATTAATCCTGGGTATGCTTTGTTTGTTTTATTTTATTGTTCAGTATATATATATTCAGTGCAATAACTTATAGAAAATAGTGTTGGGTAATAGTGGAATCCAGCCAAAGGGTCACAAATCGCCCCAATTCCCAAGCCTGGATAAATGTATTTGCTTCAGGTCTGCCAAATCTGACTCACTGCACATTATAGATGATTTTCCACACTTGACCTTAAATGACAGAAGCCAAAGACAAAGGTAATAATAGAAAAACACCAACCTCTATTCTCTGGCTATGCTTTTTGATGGTTTTATATTAATAACACTCAATTAAAATGATCTCTTTTGTATGGAACTTCCTACATATCTGGCCCTAACATTTTGATGGCATCACTAAGGTAGGTACAGCCTGTAACATTTAGTAAACAAATGCTACATTGCTGAATGTATTTCATAGTTAAATAGAAACATACAATATTAACGTAAAAGCATAAATCATTCCCATTTAAAAAATGAGAAACATAACAGACAAAAAAGCACAGTATTGACAACGGCCAGTTATTTCAGTTCGGCCTACGTATCAAAACAACCCTTTATTTGATTTAATTGCATTAGTTAAATATTGTGGCTTGGTTTTCTGTTGGGTTGCAAAAGGCGTATCGATAAACATAAGAAACTATAGGTTACATTAGTCCTACCTCAAGTTCACAGTTTTGTCGTGACTGACTAGAGCGATACAAATCCATAAAATCAGAAAACAACCCAAGTTTAGTCCATGTACTGTATTAGCAGGTTCCACTCAACAGATGCCTGACTCTAAGTTAGACACCAGATGGCGCTGTCGTCTTTACAATAATCCGCATCCATAGCCGTCACAAACCACAGCGCATTGGGACTGTGTGTCCCATTGGCAGAGCCTCGGTGCCAGGCGTCGCCAGTCTGCCTCCTTCTTCTACAACCCCTCTGTTGTCACAAGGTCACGGTTTATGGGTAAGGCACATTGTTCACTGTCTACGCTCACTGGTACACGTGACCAAGTGCAACCGTTTCTTGTAGGGTTTTCAAAATGGATTATTATTACATTTCTCTTAAAACTGTTTCATAAAAAGTTGAAAATAAAACAATGCTTTATATGGTTCACTGATGTAAAGTGGGTCGTCTGTAGTGTGTCTTGGTCAAAGTATCCCACACACTGGCTTTTGATGTTGCAGTAGAGGCCAGGGGAGACAAACTAAATTCATCATATGCATATTCGTCAGGTCAGTTAAAGCTTTTTTTTATACGCACTACACCTTTAATTGGTTTTAAATCAATACAGTAGTTGCTCACTGATTTGTTATTTTATTTATTTTTTTGTTATTGTTATTTAATTATTTATTTTATTTTTTATATAAC
>JAVQKC010050328.1:0-10726 GCA_036025475.1 Philypnodon macrostomus | reverse complement strand
CTGTAGCTACATAGTAGCTTACCATCATCAGGTGTGACTGGAGTGAATGAATAATACAAATATGTAAAGCGTCTTTGGGTATCTTGAAAAGCGCTATATAAATGGAATGTATTATTATTATGTATTATTTACATTACAGTGAATGTAAAATCTCAGCAATTTCATCTACTCTATCCACAAAGATCTCAAGTCAGGTAGTCCTTGTGCCAAACCCAAGTCCAGATAAACTTACATAGTTTACTATTAGAACATCTATTCCCTTTTTCTTGATAGGGCAGCAACTTATACAGTAACACACATCCAACTGTTTATTAATCTAAAAGAAATGTCTACCTATCCCTACATAACCCCCTGTAAGAAGTCTATGTGTGTGTCTCTTATTTTGAGGAGATGGACTCAAACAGCTGAGCGGGAGGTGGGTGTTCAGAGCCACTTGCAGCAGGCAGGCCACAGCAAGCCTCTTGCCCGCAGGCTGCAGTGTGGACAGAATAAGGCTTCTTTTGTTCAAAACTCCTCCCACTCCTCCTCCAAAGAAAAAATGAGAAAGTCGCCTCTGCTGCCTGACAAGGGGCCAACTCACAACCACAAAAACACATCAATGCAAAAGATCACACACAGACAGAAGAGATAAGAGCGGTTATGGAAAATATACTAGCCAATAAAAAAAATCCTATATGTCTTAAAAAGCTTTTTCAAGCCATGCTCACAAAAAGAAAGGTGTCAAGCCTGTGTCAATGCTCACTTGAAATACTGTAAAACTCAAATAACAAGACATATGGTGGCGGTGGCCAAGAACACAGAACAAAACTTACTACATACATTAATTTTATTTTACCGGAGTCTATTCTAGCCACATGTGCGTGAGACAACACAACTTGCCTACATGTGCGTGAGACAAGACAACTCTCCTACATGTGCGAGACAACACAACTCTCCTACATGTGCGTGAGGCAACACAACTCGCCTACATGTGCGTGAGACAACACAACTCTCCTACATGTGCGTGAGACAACACAACTCGCCTATATGTGCGTGAGACAACACAACTCGTCTATATGTGCGTGAGACAACACAACTCGCCTATGTGTGTGTTTGACAAGCATTACAGTTTTACCCCCAAAAAAGCATCTATAATTTTCAAATCATGCCTAATCACTGCTGCTAAAATTGAGGAGGTCAATGAAGCAGTAAGCCTGAGTATGTTAAACAAAGGCGAATTGATGTGACCTACAATGACAACTTAATTTTACACACTATTTTTAGCTTCACTTTTTTCCTGCAACAACAACCTATCATTCTCCACTTTAGAGGAATCATCATGCTCTTTCAGCACATGCAGGTTTTAACACGTCGCCCCCAAAAGAAAGCTCTCAGAGAAGCTCACATAAGGACTAAAAATATAGGACAGGTTTAGAGATGCCACACAAGCAAATTTTGAAATGTGGAGGCTTCAACTTGTTTTGGTTTATTTTGGCTTAAGTTTTGACATTGCTAAGCTAGTTTAGCTACCTTGCAGACTAGTTTTTGCAGTTGTTTTTGCAGTAAGTACCATTATGTCCAAGTTTATATTCTGATTAAAGATAAATGTAAAAAAAATCTAAATACAGTAATGGTAAAAAAGATTTGCGGGGGAAAACGTATGTAGTGTAGAAGCTACTGTAGGCATGAACCTTGCCAGTGGTAGTGTCGTACAACTTAGAGACACTTGAGCATCTGCTACATCTGAGAAGCGTGTAAGTGGCCTTGCACACTTATAAATTGTAAAATGTATTAAATATACTCTAGACATGTTATGTTTATTAAGGTAAAAACAGAATTGCTGAGCTGTATTAATTCCCACTGCAATGTTGACTTATTAGATAAGAGTTTTAAAACTTCCTTCACAAAACAGTCCATGGTCCCCGTTATCTGAACACTGCTCAGTATTTTCACAACAACTGCTTTGTGCACACATCCATTACATAAATCATTGGCAATGACTCTGCACTTTTCTTAATCCACAACTTCACATGTAGCAGCTTTGTGTGTGAAAAACAAGCATTATACAATATCTCAGTATCGAACGTTTGACTGGTGATGCTTTTTGATATAGTAACTTAAGCTGTATTTGCAAAAAACAAAACAAACTCTCAATAATGGTTTGATCCTCCATCTGACAGAACATTTCCTGGAGCCATCAATCGCAAAAGTCACCAAGTCCTCTTAGTTTTAGTTCTGTCTTAAATTTGGACCTGGTTTGGACCCATTTTCGTCTACAGTAAGGTTAGTAGACAGTTCCAGGCTCTTCATGAAGTAAAAATACACTGAACCTTACTTAACCATATTAATGATATTCAAATATAGCCAATCATAACTCAATGTATTTCTTGCATATACGTTTTTTAATGTTTTTTATGTTGTGCAGCCCTAAAGGGTTGCTTATGTTTTCAGTTGCTAAGAGCTTTCATGCTTGCAGAACTGCTACAGGACGAACCTAATACCTCTTTTAATGTCTCAGCAATAAATAGCAATGGCAGGAGTCCCATGACTGACTAAGACAAGCCTGAAGAAGGAGGGAGGGAAGCCTGACTCCGCAGCCCCCAGCCCAGCTACACTCTTTCTGCAGCCAATGCAGAGCTCCAGAATCTCAGGAATTTCTGGAAGTGGGAATGTGGGAACGCCGGAGATGTGAGTAATCTTTCTGTACTAGTGCAGTCCAGCTATAAGGGGAACATGTGGAGCCGGTTTAACCTGGTCATGCCCAAAGTGGAAGGTCTGAGGAAGCCTGCCTGGACACAGGGTTACTATGTAGAAGAAATATCCCAAGAGCAAGACCAATAGAAATACAAGCTTAAAGAACTAGAACATTCATTTAGAAAAGTCAAAGGTTAGCTAAAAGTTGTGGACTGCTTCAAAAACGTAGATAATACTTGTTAATCATGTCATGTTCAGCTGTGCTTCACTCCCTGTTCTCTCTGCTTCTATCTGAGGCTCAAAGAACAAGAAGAGTGCAAGACAGTGCTGGTTTTAGTGAGAAACATTTACAACAATTCAATATTTATACCCCATACATCATACAGATGTTAAGGGGTAAAATTACTTAATCGCAGTTTGCACTTACGATCATTGAGAACTTACTTACTCATCACAAAATGTGTTAATCATGTGTTTAAATATATTTTGGTTCATTTGAAACTACAAAAAGCTCATTCTGATGGGGTTTGTATTGTGAGGTGATACATACAGCTGTGCGACGAACAGTCGGCTCATCTTGGCCACGTGTTCGTTGTCGTCGATGTCGCTGTCCTGGTCCCCGCTCAGCTTCCTCTTGGTGGGGCTGATGGGAGGGGGACCCGTTCGGTGGTTCGAGATTGAGGAAGAGGAAGATGAAGAGGATGAAGAGGAGGACAGTGAGAGTCTGGGATCGGCCCTCAACGCTCCTTCACCTGCACCAGAGAGAGAAAATGAGTTAAAGAAGTGAAATTGACAGCAACCTTCCAACTACCTGCTAAAAACAAATCCAGCGTTTAGAGCTTAACTTAAACATGAAGCTTTAGACCAATTTGATCCCACAATGGTCTCCAAACAAAACAACACAATTAATTTTATTGATCAAATTTAAAGTACACACAAGACACTTCCTACAATCTTTAGACAAGTGATAAAATTAAGTTCAATGTGCAATAGTTGGAGCTGTGTTTTTTTTTACCATCACCATTCAACCGCCAATGAGCACACTGAGGGCACTGCAGCTGCAACTCCTTCATGTCAGGTTATGTTTGCACAGACACATGTATTCACTCCCATTATCCTCCCTAACCTCAAACCAGCCATTTGTCCTGAATCCTAGTGTCACCGTCCTTTTATTGCCCGTTCTTGTGTCCTGCCAAACACGGTGATGTCATTCTTGTTGCCATGGCGCAAGACGGGACGAGCAGGAACATGTCGAAGTGAGAGAGAGGTAGACGGGAGGAGCTGCCACTGGTGCGTTTGGGAAGGCATGTCTAAATATACATGTAGGGACTGTGGCGTCATGGAGCAACATTTATCACTTTCCAAAGCCCTTTTTATTGGTCGCTGTGTTGTTAGGCCCTTCCAGAGTTAGTGCAATTAGTGTAAGATAAGTTTGAACTGGACTTAGACTGTAGTCATTGTAGTCATGCCTATAAATATTGTGCTGTCTTCAGAATCTTTTGAGGCAGTTTTCTTTGTGATGTTGGAGTATACAAAGATGGCATACATTTAGTAGAGATTTGTTGTCTGTTTTATTGTAACTACTGTATATATTGTGTGGTAAAAGTGTCTTGGGAAGTTTTGTTTATTAAGGCTGAACAATGGCAAATGTATCAATCACTGCTTTTAATCTATTGCTAATATTCACTGACACTATGTCCTGTCAGATCACAGACATTTAGCTTTTTGTTATAGCATTACAACACAATTTAACATTAGTAATTGCATGTTTTTTATGATGGTACATAGTTATTGCATGTTATTTATGATGGTACCAATTCTAATAAGCTCTTGAATCCTGAATATTTTTGGGTGGGTATTATACACTATCGTAAACACAGCACAAAATAACGTTGCCAAAATTGTCCTGGCAGTATCAAAAAATTATCTGTAAAACACAACTTATTTATCAAACAAACAAGCAAAAACATGCATTTGAAACTTTAGCGTGGTGATCGTTTTTGGGTATAATAAATGTTGCTTCAGTGGAAAGTCCCCATGCTGAGACCAAGCCAGTAGTAGTTTTCCTGCTTCTCTTTGGCTCGTCCTCCCACTCATTGACTCTGTGGGCCTTCTGTATCAGACCAAGGCCAGGGGGGAACCAGAAAGACCTAGTCCACAAAACACACAAATGTACAATCCAGCCCCATATTTTCCAAAACATCCCAAACCAGATTTCTCTCTGTGCTTCTTTCAGCAAAACGGTATAAATTAGCAGCACTCCAAATTTGTAAACACAACACAACAACCAGTACTAAATGATGTTTTGTGGTCAACCTGTTAGAGTTCCAATAAAACTGGTGCTTTGTACTCAAAAATAGGTCTTTTCTTAAGTAATTACCATCATTTACATTTATTGCTGTGCACCCTGTGAGCTCAATAAAAGGAGAAAGCAACATGTGCTTAGCATCTTGTCTATAGTAGTCACAACACAGTAACAATATTTACACCAATTTCAACTGAACTCTATTTATTCACCTAATACTAAACTATCATCACTACTTTAGACCATTTTCACTTCGTTGTTGCACAATAAAAGCTGATTCTTGCTGGCATTAAGTATGTTCTTTTATTTTTTAAAAAGAAAAATAAATGCTCCCATTGACTGTTGGGCTTGTTGACTTGTAAACACTAGACTGGAACGTCGTTGGACGCTGACAGAGGTGTTTATATTATCAGGTTTTTTGGTCCCCAATCCAATCCGTTTTTTTAATAGTCCATTTTGACCGATTCCAATCCCGATACCGATCTTTTTTGCTCATACACCTACAGTTTTAGTTTTTGTAAAAACTCTCAATTCCACTCCACACATATAACTGTGCAATAGCCTTCTATTCAAATTTAGTACTGTGCTTGTCTGGCGCTGAAATAGCTGAAGGGCATTTTATAGTAATAGGAGTAAAATGAGCACCAATACATGGCAACCCTCACAGAAGGAAACTCATGCTACTGTGATAAACAACAGCTTTTAGCTTTAGCTCGAAGCTAACATCAAACTACTTTCTGAAGGACTGTACCAGAGGAGACGGGTAGGTCTGTGGTCTGCGATGAACAGTGAAACGTGTGCTTGTCAATCAGTTGCCTGTATTCTGCAATAACTTCGTAGTTCATTAGCTTTATAGCCGTGTCATACTTAGGCGGTGACGGAGGTGGCCCGTGACTAGACTTCACATACGTGGTCAAACTACTGTAAAACTATGTCCAGACACTACGTTACCGCTGATATAACATGGGAACAAAAGATCGACCTGGAAAAAAGCTAAATCCGATCAAATAGCCCTTGTGTTGCCTTCGGGTCAAATTGACCAGTTTTTAATTTTTACAGTATACATATTTCTGCCATGAAATGTACTGCTTTAGCTTATTTTGTGTGACGAACAAGTACAACAACTTTCTTTCAGCACACATGCATCTGTGCCCTACCACGTTGAGCATCTTCGGGTCAGTTGGACAACACAAGGCTAAAAATGCTTGGATCAGGGCTAAGATACTGTTCCTGCATCGGGACATCCCCCTATGTATCCACAAAACAGTGTAGCTGGCTGACCTGAAGATTTAACCCACAAAGCTCTTGTTGGTCTTTGCAGAGTTAATCCCATATACTCACTCTGATATACCATATTATGCTCGCTTGACTTTTAGCCAGCTATGCCAAATGAAAATGCTTTATTATTATTGAACCAGCAGCAATCATTGAAGTCCACATTGTATAAGGTCCCTCAGTCGTGCCCCTCTGTGCACTCAGCCTTCATTAGACCCACATGATCAAAGCCTATTTCTCTGGACACAACTTCAAACAGTGCGAGATCAGGATGAGATTGGATTACAAATGGACTCAAACCTCTCTACCTCTCTGCACTTGGCTTCTCCTTTGGCTTTTATTCACCATAGTCATTATTCTCAATAGCTTTTTTGTGTACTCAAGCAAACTCTATTTTTTGGTGTTTTTAGTTCTGATCAAAGGCAAAAAAGGGGACATGCAATAATCAATATATTTTTTGAACTCTTTAAATGTTAAATTCATTTTGAGCTAATACCAAAGCAGTGAAAGGTCTTGAAAACATACAAAACATATTAGAGACAGTAAAGGTGTAATGCATGTGTGCAGCAGGGTTGGATGGTGTGAATGAGTGAGTTAAAAATTAAAAATTAAAAACCAGACAGAAAATAGTGAGCAGTGCTTTTTACTATAATGCTCTATTTATCCATGCTTGGGAACAATACAAAGAGTAGAATAGCTTGTGGCCCCTTATTAAACTACATTACTATGTTTACTTGTGATATTGAAGCTTTTACTCATGCTGAAAAAAGCAAAATAAAGAAATACAAACTCTACACAAGCATTTACTAAGAACTCATTTAGTCTGAATCGTACAAGGATGTTTGATGGTTAGTCTGTCAAAATACTAATTTAATTGAGTCAGAATAAAAACAGAAATGAAGACTGCTCATCCATTCATCCTGAAATGTTCTTTTTTTACAAACCACAAATATTATTGTAGACATATTTTCCACAAAGTCAAAATCAATTAACAGTTACAGGATGTGTACAAAGACACATCTATTCACAGTAGTAATAACTAGTCTTTGACAAACCAAAAAGTCAGCTTTGGATATTATTCATGGTACTGTTAGAGAGCATACCTGGTTAATAAACTGCCAATTTGTCAATCACTGTGAAAATTACTCAGTTTCATAAAAAAAAAAAAAGTCAACCAGTCAGATTTCTGGGCCATTTGGATCAGGTAAGAAGTCAAGACTGCTGATATATACTGTTGATATATTATCGTAGCAATGACATAACATCCAACACCACTAACGCTGAATCTAAGTGACTGAACAGACATCAGAGTTTTATAATGGTCTTTTAAAAACACATGCATCAAGCTAAATACAAGTTCAATTTCTACCTGATAAAAACAATTGTTGCACATGCAAGTCGTTTCCAATTGAAAAGCATTATTACCCTCATATGGTTTGGAGATTACCAACGCACATTATTTGATCTGAATCATTAGGGCTCTTCCTTCATGAAGTCAATAACAGTGTAACCGATTGACAAGCTCCACTCTGGACAAAGCAGAGCAAAAACAGAGGCTGCGCAACAACGGGAAAATCAACTCGTGCTTAGGTTTGCGTAAAGAAATGTAGGAAATGAGTAAGTTTAAACAAAGCAATGGACGCAACACGGAGTCGTTGCACACGTGAAAACTTAGTGAAAACAATAGCGCCAACTCCACCACCGCTGGCGTAAAAAGCAATGACCGCACTTCGAAGTTTTCAAAACAACGCAGCATGCAAAGAACTATCACACTGGGCTCACCTTCGTAACAGAGGATACCGATGTTGTTGTTCATTTTGTCCAGGTATTGGTAGTTCAACAGGTCCATCTTTGTGAGTAACATTTAACGAGTTTTTATAAAAAAGACCAGCTTTTTCCTTTTTTCCCCAAGCGACGGTCAGAAAGCTAAAGGCCCAGCCTCCAACTTTAGTTTACTACAAAATGTCTTGTAAAACACAAGATAGTGTCGAGAACCGATCGCGTACTACAGTTATAACGATTGTATAAAACTTTGATAGATAATTAATACGGTGGTGGTGTCAAAAGTAGAAAAGTAGCGTCAGTTGTCCTCCAGGCCAGCTGTAAGCGGACTGCACTGACGCGCAGGCTATGCTTGGTATGAGTCCTATGCAGCTCCAGAGGTTCGCTGTGTGGCGGAGAGGAGCGCACTGGGCATGCTCAGCAAATCCCTGGAGCGCCTCAAATATCACGGATGTTTTACGCACAAGATCAGCCCCCCACCCACCCACCCCAACACACTAGCGAGGGACAAGGGAGGGGGAGGAGAGGGTGTACTAAATCCAGATTGAAACAACAGTGTTACAAGTGGTACAGCAACTTTTACATTCAGATTATATTAGAGAGACTGAATGTTGTTTTGAGTCTTGAAGTAAATTAATGGATTTTTGGAACAGTACATTTTACAGTGTTTTTAAAGGCATGTGGAAAAGAAACCCTTTATAAAACAATGGCCTCTGAATTTGTTAAAGTGCAAAATGGTTACTCCTGTGACAATAAAAAAATCAGAACATTCATTATTTTGAAATCAAAATGAACAGAGGAATTTGATGTAAAATGTGTAAACTTATAGTGAAATAGAATGATGTGAAATATGGAAACAGTTACTGACAATGTAAGTTTGTCAATGCACGCATACAAGTGTAGACTCGTTTATCCCAATTCCAATATACACCGAGTCTTTCCTCATCATAACTATATATATATAATATGATTATGAAACTATATATATTTTCCTCATACCATTTTTATATTGGAAGAAGGTAGCTTAATAACTTTATTTTGCATACAGCTACCACCAGCTCAATATACTACCCAAAGTGGTCTCCTTCTGCCCCCTGGTGTCCGCTCTGCGCTACACCTCGGCTTTGTCCTCAGTTAAAAGCAGTGATGTGGCCGTATACATAAAGATGAAATGGATACAGTCCTCTTCCTGGATGAATACAATGGGATTTAACAGTCATCATGTTACACGTTTTGTGTGGACACACCCTCCCTTAGTCCCTTAGGCCAGAGAGCAGGGTGTGTTTAGTTTACATCAACACACTTCAACAAGCCAGTCTGTTTATATGTCACACATGCAATCGGAAATACATCTGTGCAATACTAATGGTTATACACAATATTATAATAGACCTAACTAAAAATTAAAAGTAGACCTACACAAAGAAAGGACTTATCTAAAACATATCATTATCATTATTGATCCCAAAAGGAACAATGGCTATAGGCACAATATTTGGAGCAACAAGGATTCCACAGCCAGCCATTTCCTGTTCCAAAACCTATTAGTGGTCAGTTTATTAGGTACACTGTGTAATTACCAGTTTGGCAAAATGTTTCTATTATCTTGAAATAGCCTGGTCACTCTCCAGTGAGCTCTGGCATCAACAGTGTTGATGTTCTGTAAACCCTAGACATTGTTGTGTGTGAAACTCCCAGTTGGCCAGCAGTTTCAAAAATTGTAGGACCAACAGCTCACTAAATATTTCCCCTTTTCTCACCATTCTTTGTAAACCCCAGAGATGGTTGTGTGTAAAAATACCAGTACATGGTCAGAGAGACAGACACTTGAATCTCACTTAAATCACCTCTCTACTCTACTACATACAACACCTAATACTCCTACTCTTTAGACGCTCCCTGTAACTATTCCTCTTATTATCTATGTATTTACCTAATCTATGCTGATTCTCCCAAGGCACTGTCTTTATGAACAGGTCTAAACTTCTCCAGGGAGCGGGTGTGTCCTCTCCACTGCCATATGAGACACATTCAATACAATGCCTTATTAACACGCTGCAGGCTGGTTAA
Organism: Philypnodon macrostomus; assembly: GCA_036025475.1. Classification (NCBI taxonomy): domain Eukaryota; kingdom Metazoa; phylum Chordata; class Actinopteri; order Gobiiformes; family Eleotridae; genus Philypnodon; species Philypnodon macrostomus. Next base: position 621 of record JAVQKC010050328.1, on the reverse strand, counting down.
ACTGTTAACCAAGATAAAATATGATCATGCCTCTGATCTACCTCCATTTTTGTGGTTTAAAGTAAAGTTATAAGTAGGTCTGTATCTTCCTTGCCTTCAGCTTCAGCTTCAGACAGACTTATGATTCTTATTGTATAGTTACGTATTTTGATCTTGGTCTAGTCCGATGAGATACGGTGCCATTTTTGTGTCTTTTCAGTTGTACCAATATTTAAATTGTTGATTATTATTGTTGAATTGCATTTCTAATAAACCTGTAATACTGGTCACATTCAAACATTTCCAAACTTATTTTATTCCCATTTTATTTCCAGCTAGTAATGCCCTGAAGCACTTTAATTGAGCCATTAATCCTGCTGAACATAAACAAAATCACATGAATGTTGGCACAGTGATCCGGGCTAGTGTATATTTAATGTACATAGGCAAATTACAGAGGTCAAATAAAAAATGCCCCCATGTTTATGACCCCTATGGGACTCTGGACACACTTACTTTGGCAGAGAGCAATGAAACTTGGTACAGTGATTCTCCACAGTGTACCCAACATAAAATATTATTGGGAAGTCAGAAATATTTGACAATTAACTTAGCCATGAAACTAAACAATTTAAGGCTGAT
>JAVQKC010050237.1:0-30488 GCA_036025475.1 Philypnodon macrostomus | reverse complement strand
GTCGGTGGTTCGAGTCCCCGTCCAAGCACACACTGTCGTGGTGTCCCTGGGCAAGACACTTAACCCACATTGCCTAGGAATGAATGTGGCCAGGTCGCCATTGTAAATGAGAATTGGTTCTCAATTGGCTTACCTGGTTAAATAAAGGTTAAATAAACAAAACTAAAAACATGAGATGTTCCTGATACTATCATCCTCGTGATCAACAAAAAGAATTGATCTCTGTTATTGGCCTCATTTTTACATGTAACAGGTGTCATGGTAACCCTCCCTCCCAGTTTATTTTAGCTCCAGTGTTGTTGATTATTAGCTCACCACTGATCCGTAGCTGACTATGAGAGTCCTCAGTGCCCAAGGGAAGCCCAGTCCCAGCAGCACATCAAATATGTTACTGCCAATGGAGTTGGATACAGCCATATCGCCCATACCTACACATGCAAAAGATCAAATATATAGGCAAATGTTAGTACAGTGGCCACATATTTTTAAGTGGGACAGCACATTGGTCTTTTTCTAAGCTGACATTAACTTCACAGATTCATGAACATGGAGACTTATATGACATGTCTGTGCTAGCATTAGTCAAAATGTGGGCCACAGATTACAATTGTGAGAATTAATATGAACATAGATCGTAACCCAACACAAAGTGGGACATCTGGTCACTGGTAGAATATGCATTTATGTTTTAATGAAGCAAATCTTACCTTGGCGGGCAACAATGAGGCTTGCCATGCAGTCAGGGACACTGGTGCCCGCTGCCAAAAATGTGATGCCCATGAGGACCTCTGGGATTCCCAATGTGTAGCTGATAATGGTCACCTAAATGAGGATTATATGAAATTAAAAATCATAGTGTGTCCTGAATATAGGATCTAACCCCTTTCTCTGTACAGTTCTTCACTCTTCAAATTAATTAGTGGGTTAAATCAGTGCCACGTTGCGTTTGTGAAAAACACACACACAAATTGACTGAATTTGACTTTTTCACCCTTCCGTAAAAGCTTGTGTCAAAAGCAAACCTGACTTCCAGAGACACAGACACCAGGTCAGTGCACTCATTCTTTCAAGGCAGGTTTTTCTACCAAGAGAGGCCCATGGAAGGTGAAGGAAGCTTAATTCACCTCACACAGCCATCATACTGACCCTGTAAGCTAATTAATATAGCTAAAATATATATATTTGTATCTAAATATGCATTATATAAACGCAGTGGTATAGGTTTGACCAATATAGCATTTATAGTGACTGGTGTGCGCTTCATACCATCCAGACCATGAGGTAGGAGAAGAGGGCGATCCAGAGGGTGGAGGAGAGGAAGGTGAGGAGGTACCAGCGCTCCCATCGAGGCCTGGTACAGTTCGGGACAGTGAAGAACAACAGGACACTCACCGGCCAGGACACAAACCACTTCAGACGGTCACACCAACGATCTGACAATTAAAAATATGGAGGAGGACCTTTTAGGGCTCAGTGATAAAAATAAAAAAATACTTAAAGCTGCAGTACATGTTATTTTAACTTTGTATTTGAGTAAAAATAATGACCCAGTTAATTGTACAGGATACCAGAAGTGATCGGAGAAAACCCTCTGTATCATAAGGGTTTTTGTTTTGGAGCCAGGGTCACTTTTTTACCTTTCACTGTACCAGAGCGCTCAGATTAGTAGAGGAATCCTTTATTTACCATCCATCCATCTTCTTCCGCTTATCCCGGGCCGGGTCGTGGAGGCAGCAGTCTAAGCAGAGATGCCCAGACCTCCCTCTACCCAGACACTTCCTCCAGCTCTTCCGGGGGGACTCCGAGGCGTTCCCAGGCCAGCTGAGAGATTTAATCCCTCCAGCGTGGTCTAGGACTTCCCCGGGGTCTCCTCCCGGTGGGACGTGTCCAGGGGGTACACCGACCGCATCACCACAACGGCCCGGTACACCTTTATTTACCAAGAACTAGAATCTACCAGGAATTATTCTGACGAGTCCTGTTTGGTACATTTTCTCAGTTTGTCTTAAGTTTGATTTGAAGGAATTCAGATCAGTAAATAAAGGGACTTGCTTATAACTACTGAAAAAAATAAGTAAACATCAATTTGTTTGCCAACCTGGAAAAGAGAAGGGTTTTGAAGCTGCATTTTGATCTTCATCCGGCTCTTCCTCATCCTCCTCTTCCTCCTTAGACTCCACTGCACCCGTCGCCGCCTCTACGCTTGCTTCTTTGCTCCTGTCGCCGCCCGGTGTTTGCCTTTCTGTCTCACCCATTGTCCCATTCTCTCGCCCCCACGGCCCAACGCCTCCCCCGTCGTCCCCCGCTGGACCAGCTTCTTCATGACATCGGGCTCGAATCAACCGCTGTCTCTGTAGTTAACGCACACACAAAAAAAAACATCAAATTGACACAAAATCTGTACACAGCAAGGGCTTGATCCTGGAGTTTTTCTTGTGAGACGTGGGAGTGAGTAGAGCAGCCAAGCGTGCCCTCAGTGACCGGAGGGCATTCAGACAGGCATGAATTAAGGGCAAAGAGGAAGTATTAAGATGCACTACTGTTTCATTTAGCGCAGAAATGCAAGGGCACATGCAGGAAGCAGAGTTAGCAAAAACCAAACTCCTGCCTGGCTTAATGTATCTGAGATTGAGCAATTTATATAAAGCAGTCCCGCAACAGTAGGCATTTGGACAGTTTTTATCCTTAAAGCACCATGAATGAAGTATTTAGGTCAAAATTGTCATCCTGAGACTTCAGACTTTGTTGATTGGTCCACGGCACGCTACATCAGCACATCTCTATGATTTTCATCTAGGCCTCTTCCCTGGGAGCTCTAACCTCATCCTTCTACCCTGGGAGCTCTAACCTCATCCTTCTACCCATATATTCACTATCTTGCCTCTGTACTTGTCAAAACCATCTCTATCTGGACACATCCGAGTTAATCTTCAACCCTCATCTCAACCTCCAAAAGACCCTAACCCCTACTATTACTTATAGAATTAATTATTTGCGAGTGGCATCTTATTTAGTCATTAGGTACTATGTATGAATATGTATCTAGGTATGTATCCTAAAGGTTATGTTCACATCCTTTTTGTTAATGAGGTCTACTGGCCCAGATGTGATTGAACATTTTATACAAGTTTTGTTTAATGTCAATAGGCCCGGTAATTGCAGCATCATTAACCAGAAAACACACTAAAGCTTCCACATTTTGACACTTTAGTAGCATATAAGGAGCCCTCTGGATATTATATATAGCAAGAATTTTAAAATACCCACCGACTGAGGCCCAGACCATGACGGGAGCATGTGTTATAGTAAAGGGTGTTAGCGCGTGCAGTGTACCTCGCTGATGACCATGCGTCCTGCCATGCGCAGGCGGGTGAAGGGGGGGAAATGCGGGGTGATGAGGAGACGAAGGCTTGCCTCTGAGAAGGAGAGCTGATGGGGGTGTAGGTTCAGCAGCTCATCCACCATCACCACCCCTGTGTCCTGACCGGCCACCGCACACGAGTCTAAGGAAAGGACAGAAAAAAATTTATCACACAAATGTATTAATAAAGTGAATCTTAATCATCTTTCACAAGTCCACAGGGAGATTATAATGGTTCGGACAAGCAGCCTTTTTGATTGCACACAAAACAAAATATAGTGTACCTGGCTTTAGTGGTACCATGTCATTGTCACAGTCTCCAATATTTCCGACAGCAGCGGTCCGTCGAATACTGCTGAGACACGGCTGGCCTTCCATGGTGCAGTGTCTCTCCACCAAGTTACATAGAGAACTATTGAACCTACAGCACAGATCAAAGTATGTTTATGCTAGTCTCTTCAAACCCAGTGTAACAAAACAATGACGTATTTGACACTCACTTCATGATGATGATGTAAATCCCATACATAGAGATGAGAATAATCGTTTCCCACCTGTGACATAAACACGCAATGACAAAAGTGAAAAATGACAGATTTTCCAAGAACCATGGAAATAATCAAAAATGAACCTGGTTCTTACCATACTACTATTTCATCATAGATTACCTGCAAAAGCAAGTCTTTATTATTAAATAGATTGTCTAAGTGCATACATACACTGTGTAAATATAAAAAATAGTAAAAAAAAAAATAAATGTAATAAAAATAAAAAAATCATGTTTTTTAGAGAAGCAACAATGTAATGCTCATGTGATGTTAATACGTTTTAAGTCGTTTAATGTGTGAGAAGCGATTTCTTACCAAGATCAGCACAATTATAGACAAAATGTAGAAGACAGAATCACGGAATAGAGGCCACCAGCTTAGATAAATGGGCTAGGAGAGACACAAAATGATATTCAATATAATCAATACTGTACATAACACTGGTGCTCAAAATCAAAGGGGAAGCCTGCTAACTTAAAATACAAAACTTTAAGCATTTTTTATGAGGGATGGTGTTATCCTTATACGGTATGTCTTTGGTCAACAATTGTATATACAAGTTGTAAGCCGTTTTATTTGTAAATGCATTTTTGTCATAAATCTGCATGAAGTTTACCTGTCCAGAGAAGATGCCGCAGATACCAATAATGACCAGGATGTTAAAAACTGCTGATCCCACGATTGTCCCCACACCAACATCTCCTTTGGTGATGAAGACTCCTAAACGGCAAAAACACAACAATCATTTGTGGGTCAAATATGAACATGTCCTGAGCAGTGGTCCTAAGACACACCAAGTACAACCAAGTACATGTTTGGTAACAATAATATCTAAACCAGGACACACACAGGTCTAAACAAATCATGCTCAAAGTTCTGAATCAGCTCTAGATCAAGGCTAAACCATGTCCACTCCAGGGCTAAACCATGTCCACTCTAAACCATGACTTATGTAAAAATCTATGGTCTATCCAGTTCTACCTGCACCACAGTCTGAGAATCACTGGTCAAGTGTTGATGTTTTGTTAAGGTCCCATATGGAGACGGTCTGATTAGACATCTGTCTCATATCTCTCCGTTTCAAGGCCCTCACAACCGAACACACATCTTCTCCAATCAGATAGGTTGTTAATAAGTGGTCGCAACAATGATGCTCATGGTGCGTTTGTTGACAGTGCAGGAGCAGGCAGGAGCACTGTGTGGTTCGCCCAAATGTATGACATAAATCAATCATCTGTTTTCAGCTCTTGAAGAGGACTATAATCACATAATTACTTAAACATGCCAGAATGAAACCAAACACAACAGGTATGCGTTTGCGGTAGACACAACATTAATATTAACACAATTAAAAGTTCAGTAAAGTCAATTTTGCATAACATAGGACCTTTAATGAGAGTTACACATTTAAACATGTAAATAGTCTTTTTGGATTTGTTAGTTAAACTGAATTGCCCCATCAAAGCCTACTTCTGCAGACACTTGACTTAAATTTAATTAAGTCAAAAGCAGCTGATAGCAGTCCTAAAAGGCACATGTTGACTGATGGAGCTCTTGTTGTGTTAATCCGTTTGGCTAAATAAGTGATTGGGGGAGATCATACTGACCAATCAGAGAGGTGAAGAGCTCGGGTGCGGAGCTACCAGCCGCCATAAAGGTCGCCCCGGCAACGTCCTGACTGAGATGGAGATTCTGGACGACAAGGAAAATTAATGATGATAGATGTGTTTAATATGGACATAAGAGTATAAATATAATTTTATTACGAACTGATAGATTTGGTAATATGGTTGAAAAAAAAAGCATTTCTTTACTATTAGTCATGTACTGAAAATGTACAATTTGGTCAATAAATTAATAGTATGACTTCAAATGAGTGAGTAAAAGTACTATGTATATTTACTCTACATGTATAATGTACAGGGTGCAATATTATCACAGTAATTGATGTCTTCGTGTGTTTATAGTCTACGTGATGTGTTTTTTAGATGTGGCATGTGGCTCTCTGTCCCAAAACACATTTTTCCAACAGTGAGACAATAAAGGCTTATCTTATCTCTTATCTTGCATTTACTCTTTACTTCATGTTCATACCTCTGATATCTTTTCAAGAGATGGCACAAAGTAAACATCGCACACAATGGCCAGTGCATGAAACATGTAGATAGCCTGTAAAACACACAAACAAATGTACACGCTTAAATGGCTTAACAAGATGAGAACAGTCCATTATTTATTCACTCCACAGTCACACACTGGAGGTGGTAAACTACCTTTGCAAGCAGCCACAGCCACCCTGGGACAGACTGACAGAGAGGTGGCAGACATACCACTCTCACAGCCTCAAAATATTCACACATAGGCAAGATGGGTGAAGTGTCTTGCCCAGGGACACAACAGCAGTAGAAACTGGTTGGAGTGAGAATTTTACTGCTAACCACCTGAGCTAATGGTGCCCACAATAATAAAAGAAAGTGGTATAGCTTACACAGAGAAGATGCAGCAGAACCGCTCCATGTCTGAGCTGCTCTAATGTAAAGATGTCTTCTGGAAACTCACTGATGGCTGGGATTGACACAGACAGAGTTAGACACTGAGCTGATAAATAATGCATGAAACCGCACAAGCTTAAATATTAACAACAAAACAGAGCTGGCATTTATTTAGGGCTTAGACTGTACCGTAAGATCTTACATCTACTACGACAAATCCATGACCCTTTATTTTACTTAACGTTTACCTTGAGGAATCCTACACCAGTATGGGGAGAACATGCAGACTCAGCAGATTGCATGCCACATGACTATCATGTGGCATGTGTGATTGTAACTATTAAAACATAAGAAAATACATTCATACAATACTATACTTAGTACCTAAAACAAAAAAACTCATGTAATTTGTGTGAATGGAACTGCAGTCAAATCAAGAGTTTTAATTACGATGGTGCTGCTTAGCCCCAGTTTACTCATTATTATATATCGATAACTGGGCCATGTATATCTAAGGCCAACATATTGGGCATTTTCTGCTTATTTCTAGTATTACAGGAGGCAGAGCTGGAGGTATAGAAGAGCTTATGTTAAGGTTCACTTTGGGGGGGACAGTTCATTTGAGATGTTTTGAAGATAAAGTCAGACCAGATTGAGATGGTTTGGACATGTGTAGAGGAAGTATGGGTCGAAAGATGTTGCAGGAGGCCTAGACGAAGTCCAAAAAGGAGATTTATAGATGTAGTGACCAGTTCATATTCTGGCCCTATGACACATGGACCATGGCCCTGACCCCGACCCCGGCCACAGCCACAGCCACAGCCACAGCCACAGCCCTGACCTGACCCCAACCCCAGCCACGTCCCTGATCCCGACCCCAACCACGTCCCTGACCCCAACCACGTCCCTGACATGACATTGATCCTGGAACCACAGCGACAGAAGGGGACAGTCTAAATGAAAATAGAGCAGAACCATGCATAATGACAGTATTGTGTAGTCCAAATCAAGCCCTGTGATTGAAGAGATATGCGTGATAACAAAGTCGCATGATTCTATTTGGACACACCACCTCTTAGCTGCACTTCCCAGATCCCAATAAGAAAATAAAAACAAAAATGCAGTAGATTCTGCAAGAAAGCTGTCAGCACAACTCATATATATATATATATATATATATATATACATACATACACACACACATTGATTTACCGTAAATTCATTTTTTTCTAATTCTTTCAAGTAGAGCTGATGACAGGATTGTAAACAGCAGGTCATTACACAGGACTTTGAAGAGCCCCAGATGCACATAACATCCCGAGCATATACAGTTTCAGTTTCCTAGCAACACTTTCCCTCCAAACCATCATTAAACAAATGTAAGCCTAAAACAAATGCTGTTTAAAATTGCAGTGATCTCTTTGAATGGCCTACATTGATCATATGTAATTACTCCATCCATTGATTTGAGCAAACCAATATTTTTATGCGTAATACTAGTGAAAAGATCTTACCAGATTTAGATATACCGCTCAGTGAATGGTTATTAACATCTCTCTCATGCAGAACCTCTCTTTTGGTCCAGATGTTTGCATTTCCAGTCGACCCTAAAAGACATGATTTTTTTATGTTATTCACGAAGCGCCACTGTTTGGGTTATACTGACTGCGTTAATTATCGCTTAAGTTTTTCTAATTTACAGCGAAGGCGTATGTAATCAAAGGTTGTTATTCATTTAAATAGACACCTGTAACAGCCACGGTCCAGGCGGCTGCGAGAAGCCCAATTCCGCAGATGCAAAATCGCACAAGAAGATGCGCCCGCTTCGGTCTCTTCCCCCCCATCCCGCCTCCAACAACCAAAACAGCCGCTGCGCTCATAACATGTCTCTGGTGCTCACGTGTCCGCTAGCTCAAATTGGACCGATGATGGTCTATTGTGTCCGACTTATCGCTGAGCTCATGCCCCAGCTTCAGCGTTCATCCGCGACGGTGTCGAAAAGCCTGTCACCGGGCCGTCTTCAGCCGCATCTCAAATCCAGCATCACGCACGAAGCAGCCACAAAAACGAGCGAGATGCGCGCCAACACAATCAATCAGCGCCCAGAGTAAATAAACAACACCACTCAATGTAGGCTGTGCGGCTACTGTGGGCTAAATAAGACTGTCTCCTCCGTGTGGGAGGGAGTTAAAAAGAGAAAGAAGACCACCAGGGAGCGCCTTTGCATGGGTGGGGCGCTGACTTTAACATCAGTATGCCTCCATTCACAAGAAAGAGCCTACATATAACGAGATAGCTTGTTAAATTATTCAAATCGACTTCTGTGCAAATATTTACATATCAACAACATATCAAGTAAAATAATATATATATTCCTTAAAAACTGGCTTCTGATAAATGTTAAGAATAGACTTCATCATTCACAAATGCCTGTCCTTGTAAAGTCTTTATTGATAGTTTTTGGTCAGAAGGGAGGCATGCCCCCATATCTCAAAGTGCAGTATGGCTCTAACATGAACCGTGCACTCTTCCAGAAAGTGTCCATAGAGAAAAGCTTGGAGTTGCCGGTTAAACTCCCGGATGTTAGGAAGACCAAAAAAAAGAGCAGTAAAAAGGTGACCAGGAACAAGAGGATTCTCTGAGTGACGGTCATCGGGAGGCTGGCACACCTACACGAAATAATTACAAGCATATGAAGAAATACAAATATGTATCACAATTTTAGGCTCCATTTTGTTAGTGCACACATTTAACAGGGTTTCTGCAGGGTTCAACGAGATTTAATGAATGGATGTTTATCAGTGTATCCCTGTAACTAACTAGTCACTGTCCATGATGTACCCCACCTAAGGCCCATAGTTTCTTGGATAGGCAATTATATTATGATAAGGCGCATTACTTGTAATGTCCGGATGACTCTAACATACTAGTCTCTGCATCAAGTGAGGCCTCCAGCTTAGGTTCCTCAGAGTGCACACGTGTACTGGTGCACATGTCTACTGATTTCTCCTCCTCCATATCACTAAAAAATAGATATGCACGGATATATATCAGCTCAGTGTCGGTATCGGACGTTTTTCACAATGTTGACAAATATCAGTATCAGCCTATACAGATGTCCGATGTTAGCCTGATGCTCAAAAGATCACTTCTAGATATTTAGGTTTAGAAACAGCCAGAGAATTAAAAAAAATCTGACTTCATGATTATTTATAGATTCACACATTTAATACTTTACATATTTACAAAATATCATTGGAATAGATATGGGCCAATCTGGTCTCTGAAGAATTGGAATCAGCAAAGTAATGTCATATCTGTGCTGTACTTCTTAACATAAAAACTGACATACCTTACAGATTCATTTATGTTTAGCGGTTCCTCTGCCGCAGCGTCATCCTTAATAGAAAAGAACATACAATAAATTAAACTTATTGACCTCAACATTCAGTTGCCTAACTGAGCACACCAGACATACATTATCAAAAGTGTGCAAGTACTGAGCAGGATTAAGTATTCTTACACTCGTTTGCCTGATGTCTGAAGAGCTGCTGTTAACTTCAGCAGAGAAATTCAAAAGCCTCAGCTCCTCAGCAAAAGACAGCAAAGTAGTGAGCCCTCTTTCTTTTGCTTCCATAAGCTCAATGGCAATAGCACTAAAAATAAAGTATACTAGTCACAAAAAGTTACCGATATTGGACTTTTGGGTGAAATTTGGGGAAAGTGTTCAGGCCACAGTGAAATACAGTCAATGATCAAAGTAGACACGGTCATGTTCCATTTTGGGAGCCTTCTGTAATTTCACCCAAAAGTAAATATTCTTAACATTTGTGACTAGTATATTTTTTTTATCATGTTACAAAACAGGGTTGTTCATTTTTGTATTACAATGACTTTTCGTCTTTTCCGTCCTCCAGTTCCTCCTTGAGTTGCTGGTTTTTCTGTTGGAGATCCTACAAAACAAACAATAGTTAAGTATCTGTCAAGTTTTTTCCTCAAACCAATGCTGATCCAACTTGAAAGATCCAGGAAGAAGACAGACGTAGGCTCAACTCATTTAATCATCTTTATTAGTAATTTCAAATATGATCCAAGCAGGTTGAAAACCTTGAACCAAGAAACCAAACACAAAATGCAAGTTCATGATTCATAGTTTTCAGAACTTCAAACAATTAATTCACAAATGTTCTTATGTATTTATGATATAAATGTAAATATTTTAAAAACACTTTTAAATTCAGGTATTCCCAAAATAAATATTTCTAACAGAAATCCACAAGCACAATGACTCACTATGACTTTGATTAACTGTATTAACTTGACAAACTATATAATCATTTTAGAGCATTTTAACTATTCATCCAAATTATTTATATGTACATTAATTATATTTCATTCAGAATATTTTAGATATTTTCCTAAATATTTTCAATGTATTCCAACCAAACTATTCATTCGACAATCCAACATAATTAATGGCCTATGTTCCAAAGATAGCACAGACCTCAATCTATAGTTAAACTTAAATTTACCACACTGTCCACCACATTCAAATACATGCCTCTACCCACCAAACAGACCTCCGAGATAGCCCCATTTCACCAAAACTGAGCTACTACTCACCAGTGTGTGTCTACACTCTTCCATGCATTGATTGTTACTAGAGCTGCGCACCTGATTGAGTTTAAGTAATCAATGGGGTGGAAGCTACATGCACAGTCTGCACCACAGCACCCCCCTCTGTCCAAACCAAAGGTAAGTAGAGTCAAGGTGAGATGGGCGAGGGGTGCAGGTGGAAGGCCAGAACACAACAGTATCCTAATTTAAACTCTTCAAACTTCAACTCTTATATTCACCTTAATAATGGTTGAATATTCCTCCACCATTTCTTCAGCGTGCTTTACCTCCAGAAGTTTCTGTCACAATGAAACACAACAGGATATTAAATTGCTTACATAAACTAAAATGAAATACAATGTGAAATATAAACAGATCATTAATAATGTATCCAGTAATAAATCTGTCTATGCCTGACCTGTTCAATAACCTCATCTCTTTGCTGTAGCTCTAAATGAGCAACCTCCATATCATACTAAAGGAACACACAATAATGCAGGCATTTGAGAAGGATTTGCTTAATGTAAAAGCAGCATTAGACATCGAATACTTGAAATAAAATGAAAGGTGAATTATTGTTTTACCTCAAGGCTTTGAAGTGAGACTTTTAACATTTTCAGGCTCACATCCTCATGCTTCTGTAGCTGCTGCAATGTCCTAATCTGGAGAAGTTACATATTAATACACAATTTAGTGTAATCATTTTATTAACTGTGAATTCTGTGAACGCACTTCGACAGTAAGCCTTTTATTTTCCTCTTTCAGGACGGTTGATTCTTTCTCCTGGACAAAAGAAATTAAACCAGACACATCAAGAAAAAGCATACATACAGTTTATGTGAAAAATCCGTGTCTGGAGAGAGTTTTATAATGTTATTCACGAACAGCAAAAACATACCAGTTGTTGTATTTTGATTTCATTACTGTTTTTCAACGCAAGATAATCTGGTTGATTTCTGGTTGGCTCTGATTCTTCATTTTGGGCATCCCTGATGATTTTCTCAAGTCTGAAAACAGAAATTCATTTGTTATATCTCAGTGCAAGTGCAATAGGCTAATGAATAGAAATGACCCAAAACCACCACACACTGTTCCTCTTCGTTCTCTCGGCCCACCCTCCCTACCCTTACAGTCTCACGTTTAGTCTTCCAGCCTTCAGACGTCCACATTATGTTAAGAGGGGGTGGTCCCTAGTCAGCTATCTACCAGAGACGGAACCCCCATACGGAGTCTCATCTAACCCAGCTCATCATCGCCTGCATCGCCACCAGAACCAACATCATACCACAATTCTCATCCAGACATCACTTCAATAAACTCTCTAACGTCCATTGTTGGTGTGGCTTGGTCCTTGCTAGTGAAATAGCAAAATAAAGCCACCAAAATACTTACTCTTTGACTTGTTTCTTGAGAGATGTGTTTTCTGAACGTACTGCGGCCATGTCTTCATCAGCACCGTCCAGCCAGCTCCTCATCTCAGCGTTCTCCTCCTTCAGCTTGTTTGTCTTGTGCTCAAGCTCTTTTATTTTCTCAATCATTTCATCTGCTGTCCTTCAAACCAGAAAATAAGCATTGTGTAGACATTATGATAAGATAATGCTCACATTTAATAGATGGCCTGTGTATTTATACTTACATGTTTTCCTCTAAGATATCCATTGTGCCTGTCTTTGCTGCATGTGACCACAGGAAAAATGGAATCGTCACTTTTTCTGAGTTCATCATGTCTGAACATTATCTGACAATCACCTTTTATAAAACTTCATGTGAGTGAGCAGATCCAATTATTAACTATTAACGTTTACATAATCCTCCAGAATTTAAGTTAAATTAATATATTTTCTTCCAATGTTTCATCAGATAACACAGATAATACTTAGAAATAGCCGTTAATTATTTTATTATTTTGGTAAAACAAATCTCCAATTAATTAACGGAAATTTGCTAGTAAATACATAAGCTAACGTTTTTTTTTGCAAACTAGCGATGCTAAGTTAGCGTTAATATATATATTTTTTAATTAATGAATTTTACCTTATTATATTTTTATCAAAAAATAAAAAGTTCTTACCTTTAAAAAATTAGGAGGTTGCACAAATCTATGTAGTTATATTTATTTATCTTTTCTCAATTCATTTAGCTCACATTACTATTTAGTTGCTAGCCAGGTGTGGTCGCCTCTATGCTATTGCTCTGGGTACTCACATTCGCTAATGATAGCATACATTCGAACAAATAAATTACTAAAAACAGAGAGATTCATTAACTAAAGTCAGAAAAATTGTGATAAAAATAATAATTTAATATTTTTTGTACTACAAAGCTTAAACACCAAATATTAAAAATGAAGGCCATTACATTCCCAAATTTTAACATATCAGAAAGAAGCCAACGCATTAAAGACAATGGGGAGCTGCAAACTGTAGTAAACAGACATCACAAGGCTGAAAAAGACATTCATAAATTGTTTAAACCAGTAAAAAATATATATTTACATAGATTTTGTCAACACTATAATATAATACTTCAGGAGTTTCTTTTTTTAAGAGAAAACGTGAACGCTTGCAAAACCTTAAACAGTATCATAAGTCAGATTCAAGAGTCTATTACAGTAAACAGTTTTATTTGTTGTAGATCATCAGTGCTTAATAAGATACAAAGTTAAGATCAGCAAATATTCTTGGTTGTACTGAAGCAATTGGAGGAACAGTCTATTACGGACAAACCAGGACACATGACTGCTCCACATGAACATTCCTGGACTTATCGCGTTGGTTCCAGTGATCCAGTGACTTCAAAGTGCATGCCATCCCCAGGCATAGGCGAGGGGATGAGAGGACAAAGCCAGCAGATGTACCAGCGATAGCCTAAGTTGTGTTGGAGGTTACGCAGAAGTCCCAGATTGTAGGGCCGCCTCGAGGAGTACCATTCTCTTGTCGTCTGTCCTCTTAACATCAAGAATAGGTGGAAGAAGAAGAAAGCAGAGACCAACAGGAAGCCCACGACACACGTGTCAGCAACAAAGGCAAACATAAACGCTCTGGCAGAGACTTGGCCTGAAAAAAAATAAATTAACAAATAAAAATATCTAAAGTATGAAAAAAGAACAAAGTAATAATCTAATTAAAATGTGTGATTACTGCAAGTGGTCACTGGCCAAATTATCATTATCAATCCTACATTCAGTCATCTTCATTGATGGGTGAATGCAACTATGGGTCTTAGGCCGGGTAAACCCTGTACAATGGCCAGGGTTGACACATTTTTATTATTATTAATTTATTTAACAGGGACAGTGTATATTAATTACCATTTCTGGACCAGATTTAGCCAAGCGGCTGTTTTTCATCTGCAGTCCCTGGACAGTTCTTACATAGTTATCCTGAGTTTTAAATAAACACAGACACAACCAGTCACTCACACACTCATTCACGAGGGGCAGATTAGAATCAGAAGTCAGCAACCACACACAAGTCACTAGATGGTAGGAGGAGGAAGCCCGAGTACCCAGATAGAGACCAACAGGAACACGGGGCAGACATGCAGACTCCACGCAGCCTTAGAAGGTACTCGGTTACACGGTTTTGCAACTATTGTTTATGTATGACAGAGCATCTTACCAGACACTAACATAATCCAGGGAAGCAGTAGAAGCAGGACACTGTGCACAGTCACGCCTTCCTTCAGAATAACGATGAAGACCTCTGCATTCATCAAAGTGGCATACAACAGTCCTGACCACATGAACAGCAGGCAGCTCAGGAAGTAGCGGTAGTTCCGAAACCCGACACACTGGCCAAAAAACACACAGTGGTGGTCTCGTCGTAGCACACAAACCCTGCAGTCATAGCAGTGGGAGCAGCGTGGAGGAGTGTGGGTCTCACATGTATAACAATATCTGTAGAAACAAAGAAAAAAAAAAGTGTTAAGTGTCGTGGATGAGAAGAATGGGGTTTCGCTGACTGAGATTAAGATCCAGAATATTGGCTCAAAGACTCCTGTAATGGCCTTATTAAACAGAAAATAGCACTTTTTTTTTGCT
Source organism: Philypnodon macrostomus (assembly GCA_036025475.1). Lineage (NCBI taxonomy): Eukaryota > Metazoa > Chordata > Actinopteri > Gobiiformes > Eleotridae > Philypnodon > Philypnodon macrostomus. The sequence goes on along the minus strand of JAVQKC010050237.1, from coordinate 15,428 downwards.
CACAGTTGCAGATTTACAAGAGTTGATGTTGTACATGGTTTATAATAGTATTTTTCCATTGTTATTTCTTTGCTCCCACTTATTTTCACATTGTATTTTGTCAATGTTAATCTTGTTTTGTTTCATAGCATTGATGTAGACGTTAAATAACGGATTTGTACGGATCCTTACCTCCAGCCCTGTCCCATGCCTTCTCCCAGGAACACCCCTTTGATACTGGGACTGGTCTTTAGAAACAGCAGTGCGTTCCAGCAGATGTTCCCCAACATAAAATACTGAGCCAGTAAGTGGACCACCTTCCACCAACTCGACCACTCCGTTTTCCTCAGATCCGCCTCGAGAGGAGCCTCCACCAGCACTAAGTAGCTCACCTCCCCGGTAATGGAGAATACCAAGAAAGTGTTGAGCATTACTGGCAGGTGTCGGCATGCTCTTTCCACCCTGCAGAACACTTCAGCGGCCAAACTAGTCATGTTTCCTTCGCGTGTTTTAGATAAATGTGACTCAAAGCACGATTTGACAGGCGACTATTAGCATCTAGCTAGCAAAATAATGGCCATACTACACATTTTAGCCGACATGCCATGAACCACACTGTTCTTACAAACTCGGGAACATATTCGTATATATATTTAATTTAAAAGCAGGCGAGATTTCTTATTATTGATCTATTTATCACTGTTCCTCTACAATCTCTACAAATGTAAGGAAGCGCCTATCAACGTGTGTTGCATCAAAATACAACCGCTGTGCTACAGAGAAATAAAAAAAAATAGTTCCGCCGAGAAACTGAATGCAGAGTTTAATCGCTTTGTTTTCATAATAACGATGGTGTACATTTCTGTCATTTAAAAAAATGGTGTCAAGTAATGTTTATAATGTAATTTTTCCTTATGACTTTGCATTTCCCTCAAATATATGGTGAATTAAATCACAACAGTGGAATATTGGATACTGGGATGTTAAAGAAATTACAGCAGAATACCTGCTGCCAGTGTGATTGATTTTTAAATTGATAAACCTCTTTGTTACCAATGTGTAGATTAGTCCCTCCCCCAAAGATAAAATCCTAATCTGTCTGTGGTAATCTCTTCATCTGCCGAAAGGACTGACAGAAGGGATCGCATAGGCTACTACCATCTCCTGCACTGGACAAATCATACTTTCACCAAAACCTGAAGATCTTTGTGCAAATATGAGGTAAATACTATGCTATTGCTAGAGAGAGTACATTTTTATACAGCATAGGATTCAATAAAATAAAAAGGATATTAATATGGGATGATCTATTTTGGTTTGGTTGGTAATATCATCTTCTGAAACTGAATCGTTCTGGTTACCCTGATTTTGTAAGTATATTGCCCACACTTATAGCAAGCAGACATTTCGAAATTAAATGCAAAAAAATATATATATTTTGCTTTTTAATATTTCCTCTACTGCTCAAAACTGCATCTTTGTTGTTAAAGTTTTGTTGTCTATAATTAGTTATTTTTCAGTAGGGTAATGTACCTGCAGCGGCGCTTGCTGGAGTTAACAGAAAGGGAGCATTTGGCCAAAGAGCACAACAAACAACTCATGCAGCAGTTTGAAGAGGCCCAGGACACACTGCGGAAGATGCTGGAGCGCACTGCTGCCATGAAACTGTTACGGGTAAGCAGGCATGTCCAAAGCAGCACCCAAATATTATATTATATCATATGGTCCTTGGCTTTATTTAAAAATGTATTGCTAAAGCCAAAAAGTGAATCCTGGGGAGGCGGAATATAGTTTTGATTATATATATCTGAGGCCTACCTTGTATTATTGATAAATATTAGATATGTTTTATAAAGGTGTTAGTAAAGTCATAGTAAATAAAAGACAAATAACTAGTTATACTAAAATGAAAAGGCCCTTGGACGGATTCACACTTAAATATGACACTCTGATAACTACTTGGGGCTTTCTTGTTAGTCCCTAGAATATACTAAATATATATGCAATTTGACTTCTACAGAATGAGTATCAGAGGTACTTTGAGAGCTGTCCTCACTTGGATTACCAACTCAAACATAGAACTCAAGGAGGTCAAGAAAATGTAAGCTGTCTACATTTTATTTCATCACAATTTCAATTTAATTTATTTGATTCAAACATATCAGCAATTAGCGTCAATGTAAATAGTATGCCAGAATCAGTACTAACCAGATTTCATATATTGGTACCTTTTTGGACCAATTGTATTTACTCATCTGTTTGTCTAAATACGATGTGTTTTTCAGAGGTTTGGGGATTTTTTAAATACACAAAAGAAAAATTTAGCGGACCAAGGAACCAGTCACGCCCAACATTCGCCTTTACAAGGTTTACTTTCTTTCAGTTTCAGGCCAACAATTACATATCTACATTTCATTATATCACTCATGACCAAATAACTCTATTTTCAGGCCTGGGAAACATGCCAAGAAAAGCGGGAACGTATCAACAATCAGACTCTCCTCATGAACTGCAGACCCAAGTCCAAACACAGACACCAGCATTTCCAAAGGGAGCTTCAAACCAACCATGGGATATTGCTAAATCTTCACCATTATTTCTCCATTCAAATCTGCCTCAGCCAACGCATCATCCTTTAACAATTGGTCAACAATTGCCCTATACTGCTAACAGCTACCTTACTGGCCCTAATGGTCAACTCTTTACTGAGCAAGCTTTACCACTGTCTGCACAAGAAAAGGAGGCAATGCCAAGACCACCAAGCTCCAAAAGTGACAGAAGTGAAGAGAGTCATTTACAAGAACTAGATGTGAAACCAGGTATGACTATTATTACTTCATACACACCAAGATCTTTTAATTTTTCTCCCCCGAGTTATCTGCCTAGCCATATCCTCGTTGGTCTTCCTCTAGGCCTCCTGCAGAAACCTCCTTCCCATATATTCACTATCCCTTCTCTGTACATGTCCAAACCATCTCAATCTGGCCTCTCTGACTTCCTCTCCAAAAAAAAATCTAACATGAGCTGCCCCTCTGATGTTCTGATTCTCTAATTTGTTTAGTAAAAAGTACTTTGAATGTATTGTCTGCTGTTTATTTATTTCATATTGTCTTCATAGTCCGTCTGTCCAGTGGTCAAGCTGAAAGCAAAAGCAGCAGTCGAGCATCAAGTAAAAAATCAACAGATAAGAGGAAGAAGAGGGTGAGGAAAAGCGATCAGAGCAGCTCCTCTGACAGAGACCAGAACGGCTCTCTGAGCTCAGAGTAAGAACCAGTACCAAAGTTGGATTTTATTTATTTATATTAGTCAAGTCTGCATGTCTTCCCCGTGCCAATGTGGGTTCTCTGCAGCTTCTTTCCACCATTCAAAGACATGAATGCATAGGTGAATTTGTTAAAAAGTGAATGAATGTTGTCTGTCAGTGTGCAACTATTTGGCCACTGCACAGTGTGAGCACCTCCACCTCAGGCCCATAGTTTCTGGGATTGTTTATGTTAAGTTATGTTATGTGTCGTTAAGTTCTCCCAGCCAAACATATTTCAACCTGGAGAGACTCACAGAAACAGAAAGGCATTAGAGATGATTTATTGTGTGGTAAAATTCACATTTGGCGTTTAGGCCCGGGTGGAAAGACATGTGCATGGAGATATATGCTGAACGTTGTATGAGTACGTCTTCCCTCCAGGGCCTAGACACTGGTGGTGGCTTGAGATGACCAGATGAGTAGAAGAAGCGGGAGTGCCCAGATGAGGCAGATGGGATGATGCACCTGAGTGGTTCAGGTGGTGATGGGGTGGAGGAGGGTAACGCATAAGCAGGGAAGCCGATTGATTGCGGTTGATTGGGTGGTTTAAAAGCAGCCGGCTGAGCGGGGATAGGCTGAGGAAGAGGTGTGGCTGGTGGAGAGCTGGGAGGAGCTCCAGGTGATAGGTGGAGCGGTTGATGCAGCAGCTACCGGTATGGAACATATGGAACAATCTACACTGGAAGCATTGGTATTGACATGGATGCTCTCTAGCTCCAATATCTACTCATGGAAACACTTCACCGACCTTGTACTGATGAAGTGGCAGTGGCTGTCACTGGTTTGATGACTAACACAATCACAGCGAGTCACCCAGATGAACTGTGAGTGAAGTTTTAATTGGCTTATCAATGTGTAATTGGAAAGAGGTTATCTTAAAAGAGTTCCTGATGCTATCTGCTCTGAGTCTGAGCTCAGCACTAAACTTTATGATGCAACCGTCCTGCAACTGCATCATACACTTGTGAAATATGCAGAATACTGTGTTAAATTGTGTATCTTGTGTATTTTTTAATATAATTTCTGAATAATTTGTCTGTGGGATTGCACTCATTTTCAGGCTATAGATGCAGTGACTCACTCCTGATGTAGCACAATCCGGGTCCCCTGAGTATCACAATCATGTTAAGATCAGCAGAATAGTGAGTTTTCTCAAGCGCTGTGAGAACCAATGTGGTTTCAGATCTGTACCACAACTGGATTATGTGATTTTTGTTTGCATTAGGGTTTAGAAGAGTCTCTTAATTTGAACTACAGCCTTATTTTCTTTTTGAAAACTAACAATTACATATTGTTTCTAGTTACAGATTTAGCAATGTCTCTGTACTGGAGCAAGTCACCACGACAGCTTCAAACCAGTTTCTACAGCTGTCGTGTCTTCAGACAAGACACTTAACTGTTTGGAGACATTGAGGTATGGTTCTCCCCGTGTTACCTTCAGTTCTCTTCTGGTACTCCGGCTGCTTGTCACCGTCCAAAGACATGCATGTGTTTAGATTAGTGAATGAATGTGAATTGTTGTCTGCTTGTGTATGTTTATGTCAGCCCTGTTGCTAATTGTCCAATGTCTATGGCTGCGTGGAGAGGACACTATATTGAATTATTACTTTTATCAACTATGAACAATGAAGACTGAATAATGATTTGATGTGACCAACAGCTGTGAGCTTCCACAGAGTGTAAAAAATATATGGACTGACTACTACACTGATCTTTATCTAAACATGATTCTATTCTCTCAACAACTGCTTTAAAATATAAGACATCACACACAACAAACAGATTCGCTTTCATTTATATGTATATGAATAAGTCTATTTTATATTAATGATAACGAGGCTTGTCAAAATGTTCTGTGTATTTGTGTACATTGTGTAAATTGATGCATATTCACATGACCATAATTCTATCTCGAGCCATTTTAAGTAATACTCTGATCCAGTAGGTGAAATACTCCCAACGTTTCAACATCTTTGGTACAGCCTTACAGCAGAAACAGACTCGCACCATAAAAAATACGATTAGACTGAACTATTTGTACAAACACCGAGGGCATCCCGGGAAAGCGGTACCAGCACTGATCCCTCTGTCAGAATCACTGCTAAATATAAACTTCAGAGGCTGTGGGCCACAAGACAACAATAGGACTCAGGAAACTGTGGGGGAGAGGAAGGTAACGGAGGATGAGCTGGAGGAAGTTCGAGATGGCACCAAGACACTAGATCAGAAAGAGGTGGTCAGTGGAAGAATGGCTGGGGGATTTCTGCCACAGATGAAAAAGTAAATCTCACATTGTTTCAAAACTATAATGTATTTTTATTTTGTTTGTTGTCAATAGGGGGTGCACAGTGGCAGGTTCATGCCGCTGATCTGACAATCCTTGAGTCTGCATATACTCCCCATGTGTTTAAGTCTATTGGTCAGTTGAATTTTCCATGAGTGAATGTGTATGAAAGGCTACTTTGGACAGATTTTATTGCACTATTGTTGTTGTGTCTGGAATTTCCGGCCATTGTGAACACATTGGATTAGGTATAAGCTGGTGCATTAATTGGGCCATCCATTATTTTCTCCTTAATTGTGGCGGAAGAATACCTGATACCCAAGACTCTGGCCCAGTGTTTTGGACTGCTTTGTACTTGCTGAACAGATTCTGTATTCATGACAAATTAAGTGATTAGCCTGGTGTAGTGCAATAATTAAAGGTCAGCTTCTGTTCCTCAGACATAAAAAGCCCACTGCTGTCTGGACACTGTCTACGCTTAGACCCAGTGCATGGTTAACTATTTTAATTTTGTATTTTTTCGCAATTATGGAAATGTTCTTTTGTTATTGTGGGTTCTCTCCGGGTACTCTGGCTTCTTCCCACAGTCCAAAAACAAGCATGTGTTGGATAAACTGATGACTCTAAATTGCCACTAGTAAATTAATGTTTGTCAGTGTATGTCTCTGGGTCAGCCTGGCGACTAACCGATCATTGCCGAAAGTGACCCCGGCCTGAGACCAATAGTTGGTGATAGACTACAGTCACCTCCAATCTAAGTGGAAAAGGACTAATTATATTATAGGTCATTTGAGGTAAGCTTGGAATATCAATGTTTTTGTCTTTGCGTGTGTTTGCACACCATTTTCTATCTTTGCCAATCTAGACACACAGATGATTGCGTTATGGCTTGGAAAATTGTTATCTAATGTGATCTAAGGATAGGTGACTGAGCACTGCGACGGGCCATTTGTGCTCCCAGGGCTGTTGTTGTTGAAACGATCGAGATGAGAAAGATTCAACCTCCCACATCTATACATATAAGTGCTCACCTCCAGGTCTGATATAATTAGCATGTTTACTATACACTATAGGTAGAATGGAAATAGTACTGGTGAAGACAGTAAGTCTGCGTAATATTCAAACTGCAATAACTGGGTTTACAATGACAATATAGGTTTTATTTAACCATAGACACAGACAAAGTGTATTTAAGGCTATGGGCTCACTCCTCAAAAACAGGGGCTGAATCAAAACCTATGAACTGCTAGGTCTAAATTTAGGAACTGAATGTGACTCTCAATAATACTGCACTAAATCACTTTACGTAATATGTTTACTGATGCCGCACTATTTGAATGTATCATGTATATGCAATACTATATCATGTGCAATACAAAATTCATCTGAAGTATTTTACCACCTGTGAAATACTCTACTTACACCTTATTTAATCCTACTGCATCTTTGTATTGTACTTTTTTATTATATGTTTATTATATTGTTACTCATCTCTTTTTTTGCATACTTTTTTCTTTCCATGTACAATTATTGCATGCTACTAGTATGATTATCTTAGCGAACGGTTCTTCCGATTAAAGGCATTTCGTTGCATTTTTTGACCCTGTATTGAATGTGCATATGACAAATAAATTTGAAACCTGAAGCCTGAACCTGAAGTAAACCATTCATAGTATTTTTTATTGTATTTTTTGGTGAATAGATTAAGCTGTACATTATTGCCATTGTAACAATGTATTATCTTGTTGTATTGATATTACGTTATCTGATGAATGAATGTGCATAGCAGCATCCAAAATGATTTTTGGTTGAAAATCTGGTTAGCAGTCGTGTGTCTCCTGGGATGAGACATTTGCCTGTTGGACGTCCCTTTGCCAACTCCAATGCTGCTTGAATCTGTCCCATTACAGATGGCTGCTCCGTACGACACAGGTCCTGTATCTCAACACACTTCACTCCTGGGTCCTGTCACATTTTCCACCAAAGTCTCCCTGTTAAAGCCATTAGGACATTATGTATTCATGAAAATTATCTTCTTTATTCATGACTGTTGTAAACATTGGGCAACAGGACTCAGAGGCCCTGAGAACAAAGCAGATGAGACAGACACAGCAGTACCTCACACTATACAACATGTCCCTGAACTCAAACTGGGATCTGGCAGAACACGGAGGCATACACACTACACCAACCTGAACAATATGTCATTAGGCTAAAATTCATTCAGGATACAAATACATGTGTTTGATAAAAACAGGGGTACATGCAGTATATAAAGAGGTGCGGGCGTGCTCTTGAAGTTAAGGCTTGTTGAATTAAAAGAGTTGATTTTGCATGCTGAAATCAACTCGAAGCCTAACTACAAAATACAATAATAAAATAATTGTCCTCTGCTTGTTCCCATTGACAGGGCTAGAGCTTATCCAAGCAATATGGGTTTGAGGTGGGGTAAAGTATGGATATAGTCGCAGAGCAGACACATTCTAACAACCATTTACTGACACATTCACTAGAGGCGAATTAGACAAGCCAGTTAACCTACACATAAATTCATACAATAGAATAGCTTGAGCGAATGCTAACAAAGAGGTTGCTTATCTCAGTGTCTTTGCTATGAGGAAAGGATGCTAATCACTCTTAATGAAAAATAAATGAATGATATCACTTTAAATAAATCCAGGATTTTGTATTTTTTGGAAGTGATCCCTTGTTTATTCACTGGCAACTGTTATAGTTTTACAATTGTTATATTTTTTACCATTCAGCTCTGGGAAATAGTTGGAATCTAAGACATCTAAGATATCCAAACTCAAATCTTCCCTCAAACAGAAGATACAACATGACTAGAGAATGTAGACAGTTTTATTCCATTGATCAATAATCAATAAATAAAACACTATTCTTTTGGTTTTTGGAGTTGCTTTTGTGGTAAATGTGACTCTGGCTTAACCACGCTCAGGTCTGTTCAAATCTCACCACTGCTGTGTCATATTTATTTTAGCTGCCTTGTAGGTAAAGAGACAGAGCTGCTCAATAATGGATAACCACAGAAAAGGAGGGATAGCTCAGTATTCATAGTTTCCTGTGGAGATTTCTGCAAGGGACTGGGATGCTAAGAGACAAAGACACTGAGATGGAGGACAGCAGAGCAAAACGCTTTACACCAGTGGACCAGTGTTGGAGAAACCAGTCAATTATTCAGTTTGTGGATGCAGTGGCAGGAGGCTGGTGTGTGAGGATGACTCATAAGTGCAATGTATACAAACACTGGAGTTTTACCTCTATTTTTCATTGGTTGACTAATCCTTAACTAATGCTTAATAGTGTGCAATTATTATATTGTGTTACCAATGTTTTGTAAAGCAATTTCTTTAAAGATTGTAACTGTGGCACATGTGTGCTATAAGTGGTATACCATCTGGCTTGTGGTCTCTTGTTGCCCGTGCCCCACATTAGTAGGATGTCTCACCTGAGTTGACCTCTTATGGTGTCACACACTGGACTGGACTGCACTCACCTCTAATGTGGCTGCCTAAATAGACTGATGTGTGTTTTGTTAGGCTAAGGTACCTGTATAATGTGCATGCAGATGTCATGTAGTGTTTGAATGGTTATTGTTATTATAGATATTTGACTGTATTTGGCAAAAAAATGCTTGGACATCTGTGTAGCTGTGGAAGTAGATGCCATGTCTAGCCATGTCATCCCTGTGGCAGAAAATAAAAAGAGAAAAGAATAGGACTAAAATTGAGCCCTGTGGTACCCCTCATTATATGGACCTAGACATGTACAGTGCATACTGTGGTTGTGTCCCTGGGCAAGACACTTAACTTGTGGGATTGGTGCATGATTGTGGTATGAATGAATAATGGACTCAAAACGTCACACTGAGTCGTGTGGCATTGAAAATGATTATTATCATTATTATTATTATTATTATTATTATATATTTTATAACCTTTAACTGAGACTGAAGGGGGTCTGAGGAGATCCTATAGGTGCAGAGGTGTCGGATTTAAAATCCACTAGTCCACTCATATGTAATATAAAAGGTATTGTACAAATATAGGGCCTTAAGGAACACCTGAGCAAATATTGAACTGAATTTTCTGATGGAGAAAAATTGCTGTCTGAGTGAGAGAGGAGGTGAGGTTTAGATTATTGATGGTCAGTGGTTAAAGTCACCTTAATGTCAAAACCACAGTGACTTTGAAGATGCAGGTCGTCCAAGTCATTATCTGTTAAGAATTTAGAGACAACAACAGAACACTATTACCTACTGATATATAAAAGGCAATACATTTATTTCCAACTGAACCTGCTGTGAGTGAACTATATTTAACCAGCATTTTATGGTAATGTGATTTAAATGACATTTCGCTACAGTTAGCAGGTTCATGTAAATTACTCTGCTGATGTGTATCTATGGAGCTCATGCATCTGTGGAATATTAAGTTATGTTCTGACTGCTTTTAATGATAACCTGCAGCTGACTCAACAGATAATCGTTTCTTAAAGAGAAGTCAATTAAAGATTCAGGTTTTGTTGTTGTTATTGATGCTATAAATTTACCATTTGTTCGCAACCAGTTAATATTAACATTTGACAAAAAAGTAACACCTGCTTTCACAAATGATTAATGAGATTTCTTGAAGTCTTTATGGAGCTTTTATGCCCTTTTATGAGCAGTTGTCTTCCCTCATTTAGTAAAAGATTTATGGCATATGAGGGGTGATATAGCCTTAATAATGTCTCTAGTGGATAAAGAGTTTTTGAAGTGGACCAACCTTAGCTGACCCTTGATGAATAAGTATTTTACTCATTATTCATGGACATATATATACCCAGAGTTATATTTAACAGTGTTCTTTAACTAATGATATTTCTGTGAACATTTAAGTCTTTTAATAATATCCAACAACACAACAACTAAACTAACTGTATTAGCAGGAACTGACCCCTTCCCTCAGACTCAAATCTGCCAGGTGTCACATCGATGATTTTAAATTGATCATGTCAAGCACCACAGCATATGCAAGAGCCGTAGCAAAAAGCAACTAAATAGCGCCAAATCTAGTACCTAAGTAATGTACCTTCAACCGTTTTAGACACAAATAAATTCATTATCAAATATGATCAGGTGTGTTGTTATGTAAGAAATACTGTTTTAAAAAAAAATATGTGATGTTTTTGTTACTGTGCCAAGGGCCAGACAGCAGGGGTAGGCGGGTCAGAAATAGACACCTGCCCTGGAGGGTACCAACCCCCCGCTTTAGGAAACCCTGTTCAGAGGTATAAATAAAATTCTATAAATAATATATGAATGTATTTGTAATGTGTTTGACTGATTCAAATCTGCCGACAACTGTCCAAATGTTTTATAATCTAAAATAATTAATAGCCAGTTTGGAAGTTTCCGATTTTGATTGGTCATCTTTATTGACAAACAGTGCATTGTAAATGTAAGATTGAGAAAATTCACAGCTACAAACTCACACACAACATACCAACATTTCACTGTACAGGAAACTTGACACACACATCGCCATAGTAAACACACACACTCACACACACACACAAAGATGTACAGGCTTCTCATATTCACAATATATTACAATCTTATAATACATTACAGTGGGATGCTCAGACTATGAGCTGAACACAGAGAACAGTAGTAAACAAGCTGTTGATTTATCTTTTAAGAGAAGAAAAACATACGTACATTTAAAAGTATGGCAAGCAATAGGGACAAAATAAATAAATACAAAATACTGTATGTGCATGTCCATAAACACTGGCAAAGAAATATCAGTTCAAACCTTTCTGATGTATAAAGTAAACAGCTCACATTCGGGCAAAGAGAGAGCCTTCACTTTGACAGTTTTTTGGGATAAAAGCTCCTCTGCCTCACCTACAAAGAGCACGTGGCATTGTGTCTTTTCCACAAATGTAACACTTAGCAATGCATCCTCAAATGATGCAAGTTCAAAGTGTTTGTTGGTGAAGAAAGTGCATTGAAAAAAAAAAAAAAAAAACTGGGTGATCGCTTGCCTTGAAGCTGTCTCATGATAAGGGAGACAGAGCAGTGGAAGAAGACTGACTTGTGCAGAGAGGTTGTGTTGATTTAAACCAACCAGGGCTGGAAAGACACAGAAAATAGGCCCCAAACCACACACAAAAACACAGTAATCTTCACACATCAGACCTCATTTTTATTCAAACACGAGCCTCGCCTCTTGGCCTTTTTTCTTTGTCTTTTCTTCTTCTCTTCCCCCTTTGCCCCTGCCCATTACATATTCTCTTTCAGTTTCCCCGCTTGCCATAACTCCACCTACTGCCTCTATACAGCAGAGCAACAGGAGGCCAGCCTTCACAGGGTTTGGGCAATTAAAAGAAAAATCCAATCCACAAGCATTGATCTTTGAGTATTTTGGCTATATTTTTCCCATTTATTGTGCTTTTAACATTATATACACAATCAGGCAAAACATTACGACCACCTGCCTACTATGCAGTCCAATATCCAACAAACATCGATGTACCCTGACACCTTTTTATCAGAAGGCCCCAGTGAAGAACCACACTGGTCAATAAAAACAAATCTCATACTCTGTCATAATTATTATTTTACTTTTTCAGATCAGACTTAGTGGGATACCTTTTTGACCAATAGTAGTCAAGTTCTACCCCTCTGCGGACAGACAACAGATGACCTACTGTACATCATCGAACAGGGTCAATTTGAAGCACCCTTTACAGATGGAAGGACTACAGTAATTCAAAGTGGTCATGTTTTAGTATGTATACAACAAGTTGAGCTAGTAAACAGAAAAATAACAACGTAAATAAAATGCAATACATGATCAAATCCCTTGAGGATGCTAGCAAAATGATTCTTGTGATCCACTACACTTGTGAGTACTGGACCAAGTCAAAGTATGTCCATAAAAGAAGGACTGAAAATTGACAGTAATCCATAGTCCAATAAAACAGGCCCTAAATCACTTGTGCGCTTGTAAAAGGTTATGATGGGGCCGGTGACAGGTTATTTATGATAAGCCTTAATTCTCTCGGAGTTCTTTCCCATTTCACTCTTCACTAATTTCACAATCAGTTAATTTTACACGAGAACTGTTCGGTTTACTCTGGTGCAAAAATGACAAACCACTGACAGCTGCACAATGTACGGTAATAGGAAGTTGTGCAATTAATCTTAGGGACAAAGGGGGAAAATAATGTGAATTTCAGGCAAATATTTTTGTTAGTCTTATCTTAATTGCCTGTCTTAAAGTTTTTTTTATAGTGTTCTTAAGATGAAAATGCTTTAGTGACATGGCTCCCTTTGAATTGGAAGTGTCTAGGTGGAATAAACCAACATCAAAAAATATAATCTCAACTAAAACGCTAAAAAGCAGATTCATTTTGGATTACCCTGTACAATATGATCCCTTCATGACTTTCTAGTGCACACTATAAATAAATGTTCCTGAGAAGTCCTCTCTTTGTGCTTGAACCAACAATAATCATTTTCAAATATACAGCATATACGTAATAGTATGGAGTCAATTTACTATCAAAAGAATATACTGTAAGAAATGTTTTCTTGTGTAAATTTGCAATGTGCCTTTCCATTGCCTTGGTAACTGTGTAGTTATTCATGCTTAGTACAATTTTGGAAAATACTGAAACATAAAATTAATATGGCTCTAATAATTGTCATCTTTCCATAATTGACATAGTATACTGTATTTTTTTCTCTAAGGTCGGGGAGTCTGTGAATGATTGCATATAGTTGCCTTGCAGAAAGCCTTAACCCCCAAATGCATGTAAAGCATGTATCAAAGCAGTGTGAGTAACAGTATGTGTTTGTGTAAAAATGTATGCATGATTGAAAACATATACATCCATCCAACTACACAAAGTATAGTATGTAGCATGTAGTTCCTTTTGATAATATATAACGACATTCAGCAGTCCATTTTCCCCTTCATTGTCTCTTCACTAACACTGACACAGTAACTTGAAACGCTGACATCAGCTCACACTAACCTTGTTAAACACCAGAAGAGAAAAGAAAATGAAGCATCTATAGACACCACACTGGCTCCATGTTAAATAATGTATTGAGATGCCTGGCCGGGCTGATAGCTTTCATTTCTTCTGGTTATTTTTTTTTTAAGCTGCATTCAATATCAGCTTTTGGGCTCACTTGTCTCACTCAATATTAAGCCCCAAAGCCAGTGCTGCAACTGTTTCCAGAGGCATTTATTTACAACGAATTATGCCTCTGAATCACTGACTGAAGCTCCCAGTTGATCTCAATACGTCCTGATAAAATGTTCAATAAGCTATTGTTGCCAGGGCAACTAACGCAATTGTGGTTGAGGCTGCAGAAAATGGTTTGGTCAAGAGTGAAATGATTGGAGGTTTAAAAAACAATTGTGGTCCTTTCAATGTCATCACTTTCGTCAATAAAACACACTGCTGTTGGTGTATTGTATTTTAAGGGGGGCCCTATTATACTAACTCTACTTAGAGCCACTTGGGATTTAGTCTTTCCACATAGATACCAAGGTGGAGTTTCTTCACCAATTGTTTTTCATTGATTGGCCTTAAATGTACAGGAGTTTTTTTCATCCGAGGACAAAGCAGTGTAAATTACATTTGTCCAGTGTTAATTAAAAAAGCTTGAAATGCATTAAAGACCCAGAACTGTGGAAAACATTTGAGTGGTTTTCGAATGCAATTGTGGTCATGCTACAATGGTTTGGTCAATAGTTCATTTTTGCAGGAAAACAATTGGGGTTCCATTACATCTTTGGGACGTGAGACACTATATTCCAGACAATTTTGTGAAAAGTATTAAAATTATCTAAGACATACGCTTACAAATGCATGTCATCCTTGCGCGGGGGCCATGCTAATCTTCTCTGTATCGTGTTAGCAAACTAAGACATAAGCTCACCTCACCCAATCAGAGCCCTATGACGAGAGAAGGACGCAGTCTCATGGCAGAGGTTGAAGCTAAAGGCAGAGTGGGATGTTGTTGTCTCCCAGCGGGTGATCTGCCCAGAGTTTGATAAAAGACATCTCCCAGAGCTTTTCCAGCAGTGAGCCCTGCAGCCAAACCAGACCTGTCTCATACTATGTTCAGTTCTATTGTGAGGACAGTGACTCAAACAGCATTTTAATCTGAAGACAGGACTATTATGCCTCTTTAAGACCCCGCTAGCCACGCCCACTTTACTACTACAGCCATTGCAAACCATATCAAGTCGTAGTATTTTTACTGCCATTGTAGAAAAGTAACTAACATTTTTTGAGCTACTGAGAAGGTCATCGTCTCAGCACACAAGACTACTTTAACATGCATGAATGAAACAACCATGACTTGGACAACAGTTCGAACAATCTAATTCACATAATAGGACCCCTTTAAAGTAACTCAAACAGCATATTTGAAAACATGACACTTAAAACACCCAGTAGTCTTGTTTCTCCCAAGATATCACTTTCTAATAGTGTATTACCTGAAGCTAAATGCCTAAATGTGCCCCTCCGCAATCCATGATATGTTGATGGGGCACTTGATGTCATTTCAATTGCAAACAGACACAGCGGTATTAATCTGTGCTGTCAAACGGAAAATGTGACTGTCAAAACAAACTCATAACAGTTGACATGTCCGGCAAAAAAAGGCTTAAAGATGAATTAAACAGAAAAGGGTCTCTTGTCTGTCGAGGGAGCGATTGGGCTTTCACAGAAATGAGATTTGTGTGTAGAGAGCTTAAATGTGGCATAGTCAGTTTCTGGTTTTGCAGCAGGAGTGGTGTTAGGCCTATCTTACTGTGGGGGGGGGGG